>CAUPSL010001244.1:47500-82989 GCA_963514005.1 Raja brachyura | reverse complement strand
CCCACTCTTGCGGTAACTCACCGTTACTCTTCTCTGGGCTGCAGCTGAAGGAGATGTTTGATGACCCGGACCCTGAGATTGAGCGGGTGCCGTGAGGGAGGGAGGGAGGAACGTGCGGTGGACTGACGGGGACCCAGCTGTCAACGCCCCGTCCCACACAGCCTCGCCTCTCGCTCGCCTTGTCCACAGGGATTGGGGGTGAGCTGCATTCTTGCTGCACCGCTGCTGCTTCTGCCTCTGCAGCAGGGAGTGGGGACATTCGCTGCTGCTGGGGTTGGGTTTATTATTGTCATGTGTACTGAGGTACAGTGAAAAGCTTTGTTTTGCATGCTATATATAAATACTATAATATAATCAGTTCACACTCAAGTACAACGGACAGTGCAAAGGGCAGATACCGAGTGTAGAGTATAGTTCATCGGTTCCAGGAGCAGAATTAGGCCATTCTGCCCATCAAGTCTACTCCACCATTCAATCATGGCCGATTTATCTCTCTCTCAACCCCATTCTCCTGCCTTCTCCCCATAACCCCCGACTCCCTCACTAATCAAGAACCTGTCAATCTCTGCCTTAAACAAATCCACCAATATGGCCCCCACAGCCAACTGTGGCAATGAATTCCAGATTCATCACCCTCTCATTCAAGGAATCTCTCCCCATCTCCTTCCTAAAGGCAGGTTATTTTATTCTGAGGCTATGGCCTCTGGTTCTAGACTCCCCCACTAGTGGAAGCATCCTCTCCAGTATAGTTCTCAGCATTGTAGCACAGGTTCCATAGACAGACTCCAATGTCCACAATAGGGTTGAGGTGAATCTAACAGTAGCCTAGCTTATGGAAGGACCATCCAGAAGCCTGATAACGGTGGGGAAGATGCTGTTTCTGAGTGTGGTGGTGCGCGCTTCTGTTTAGTCTGTTGGGTTGGGGAAGAGAGAAGGAAGGACCCGGTGAGACAAGTCTTTGATCATGTTGGCTGCTTTTCCGAGGCAGCGAGAAGTGTAGGTGGAGTCAATGGTGGGAAGGAAGTCTGGTCTGAGTGATGGACTGGGCAACATCCACTACACTGCAATTTCTAGCAGTCTTGGGTAGAGCAGTTCCCAAACCGAGATGTTATCCAACCCAACAGATTGCTTTCCATGATACATCTGGAGACGTTTACAAGAGTCACTGGAGACGGATTACATTTCCTGTCTCTGCAATGATTCAACACCAAAAATAAACTTCAAAATAATGTTTCTCTGGGCTCCAATTGTGTGTGGAGGCCACACCTGGAGTATTGCGTACAGTTTTGGTCTCCAAATCTGAGGAAAGACATCCTTGCCATAGAGGGGGTACAGAGAAGATTCACCAGACTGATTCCTGGGATGTCAGGACTTTCATATGAGGAAAGATTGGATAGACTCGGCTTGTACTCGCTGGAATTTAGAAGATTGAAGGGGGATCTTAAAGAAACTTACAAAATTCTTAAGGGGTTGGACAAGCTAGATGCTGGAAGATTGTTCCCGATGTTGGGGGAGTCCAGAACAAGGGGTCGCAGTCTAAGGATAAGGGGGAATTCCTTTAGGACCGAAATGAGGAAAACATTCTTTACACAGAGAGTGGTGAGTCTCTGGAATTCTCTGCCACAGAAGGTAGTTGAGGCCAGTTCATTGGCTATATTTAAGAGGGCGTTAGATGTGGCACTTGTGGCTAAAGGGATCAGGGGGTATGGAGAGAAGGCAGGTACGGGATACTGAGTTGGATGATCAGCCATGATCACATTGAATGGCGGTGCAGGCTCGAAGGGCCGAATGGCCTACTCCTGCACCTATTTTCTATGTTTCTATGTTTCTATGTTTCTATGTGTGACTGAATCTATTTATTTTTGACTAATGCAGAAATAAGGAAAGTCTCCTGGGCTCAACTAGTCATGGGGAAGGAGTTTGGTTCTCGCTGGTTAGTGGGGAAAGGTATTTGGGGCAGTGAGGAAGGTGCCCTGGGCAGGGACCGGGAGCAGTGGAGGGGAGGGGTTATGGTGAATGGGACAGGAGGGGCTGGTTACAGAGGGTGGGAGAGGACAGAAGAGTCCGTGGTGAGGATCAGGTTCTCACAGATCAACCCAGCGAGAGATACTCCAGACCACAAGGCTCACACACAGCTTTAATCTCACACACGCTCTCTCCATCTCACTCCATCCATTTCACACTCCCCATCTCACACACCCTCCATACTCCTCCGCATCTCACACTCCTTCTCGCACACCCTCCATCACTCACTCCCTATCTGACACATATCCTCTCTCTGGGCTCTCCACCTCACACATCCTCCATCTCAGTGTCTCCATCACTCACTCTCTATCTCACACTCCATCTCACAATCATTCACACTCCAACTCATCCTCGTGACATTTAACACAATCTCCATCTCATTCACTCTTATTTAAGAATAAGCGTTAGGTCTTAAGAATAAGGGGTAGGTCTTAACAATGAAGAGTAGGCCACTTAAAACGGAAGTGAGGAAAAACGTTTTTGCCCAGAAAGTTGTGAATCGGTGGAATTCTACCTCAGAGGACGGTGGAGGCCGGTTCTCCGGATACTTTCAAGAGAGAGTTAGAGAGTTTCAAGAGAGAGTTCAAGAGAGAGTTAGATACTTTCAAGAGAGAGCGATGCTGGCTCGAAGGGCCGAATGGCCTACTCCTGCACCTATTGTCTATTGTTTTTTTGTAATATATATTTTTATTAGAGTAGGTAAGCAGTGAATTAGCAAACACATATTATGATAGCAATATTTCATATACAACAATCATACATTATTAATTTTATCAAATTAATCATTTTGTCTCTAATTTTTTTTTATAAAAAGAGAGAAATACAGAGAGTAAAATAAAATAAAAATCAAAAAGAAATCATAAAGAATGGAATAATTTACCATTAATACATCATTGGAGATAAGATCACGGAATATAGAATATAACTTTTCATCTGATCCTGAGTCCAAGTTTCAGTTAGGGTTCCCTGCCGAACCGATCTATTGTCTATTGTTTCCACCTCACACTCACACCATCACCCTATCACACACACACACACACCCTCCATCACACACACACACCCATCATCACACACACCTTCCAACACACACACGCGCCCTCCATCACACACACACACACACACACACACACACACACACACACACACACACACACATACACACACACACACACACACACACACACCCTCCATCACACACACATGCACCCTCCATCACACACGCACACACACACACGCACCCTCCATCACACACACACACACCCTCCATCACACACACACACGCACACACATACACACGTGCACACACACACACTAACCACATACACACAACACACACACACTAACCACATACACACAACACACACGCACACACACACGCACACATGTACATACGCACACACACACATATGCACACATACTCACACACATACATATCACACACACACACACACATGCACACACACACTAACCACATACACACAACACACACACACATACACACATGCACACACACACTAACCACATACACACAACACACACACACACACATGCACACACACTAACCACATACACACAACACACACACGCACACACACACACACACACACACACGCGCACACACATAGATGACAGGAACTGTAATTCTATCACAGATCATCCTCCATCTATACCCCGCTCTTCACTCAGTCTCCACCATCTGTCACATCTCCCATCTCACCCACTCCTTCTCTTCCACGCTTCTTCCCACAGGCCGCTTTCCCAACGCCCTGCATTCTCCCACTCTCTCCTCCATCACAAACTCCAGACATTCTCCTCCTCCCTACTGCACTGCCTGTCTACAGCCCTGTACTGGGTCCCCTCACTCCCCCCTCTCACCTACCAGCTCCCCACTCTCTTCCCTCCCTACCTCTCTAAAATACACCCTCTGCTTTGATGACCCACCACGTCGATAGATGTGGCATGGATGGGGTAGACGGGGGCATGGATGGGGTAGACAGTGGATGGGGTAGACAGGGGCACGGATGGGGTAGACAGGGGCATAGATGGGGTAGACAGTGGATGGGGTAGACAGTGGCATGGATGGGGTAGACAGGGGCATGGATGGGGTAGACAGGGGCATAGATGGGGTAGACAGTGGCATGGATGGGGTAGACAGGGGCATGGATGGGGTAGACAGGGGCATAGATGGGGTAGACAGGGGCATGGATGGGGTAGACAGTGGCATGGATGGGGTAGACAGTGGATGGGGTACACAGGGGCATGGATGGGGTAGACAGAGGCATAGATGGGGTAGACAGGGGCATGGATGGGGTAGACAGTGGATGGGGTAGACAGGGGCATGGATGGGGTAGACGGGGGCATGGATGGGGTAGACAGGGGCATGGATGGGGTAGACGGGGGCATGGATGGGGTAGACAGGGGCATGGATGGGGTAGACAGGGGCATGGATGGGGTAGACGGGGGCATGGATGGGGTAGACAGGGGCATGGATGGGGTAGACAGTGACTGGATGGGGTAGACAGTGGCATAGATGGGGTAGACAGTGGCACGGATGGGGTAGACAGGGGCATGGATGGGGTAGACAGGGGCATTGATGGGGTAGACAGTGGCATGGATGGGGTAGACAGGGGCACGGATGGGGTAGACAGTGGCATGGATGGCGTAGACAGTGACTGGATGGGGTAGACGGGGGCATGGATGGGGTAGACGGGGGCATGGATGGGGTAGACGGGGGCATGGGTGGGGTAGACGGGGGCATGGATGGGGTAGATAGTGACTGGATGGGGTAGACGGGGGCATGGATGGGGTAGACAGTGACTGGATGGGGTAGACGGGGGCATGGATGGGGTAGACGGGGGCATGGATGGGGTAGACAGTGACTGGATGGGGTAGACGGGGGCATGGATGGGGTAGACAGTGACTGGATGGGGTAGACGGGGGCATGGATGGGGTAGACAGTGGATGGGGTAGACAGGGGCATGGATGGGGTAGACAGGGACTGGATGGGGTAGACAGTGACTGGATGGGGTAGACAGGGGCATGGATGGGGTAGACGGGGGCATGGATGGGGTAGACAGTGACTGGATGGGGTAGACAGTGGATGGGGTAGACAGGGGCATGGATGGGGTAGACGGGGGCATGGATGGGGTAGACGGGGGCATGGATGGGGTAGACAGGGGCATGGATGGGGTAGACGGGGGCATGGATGGGGTAGACAGGGGCATGGATGGGGTAGACAGGGGCATGGATGGGGTAGACGGGGGCATGGATGGGGTAGACAGGGGCATGGATGGGGTAGACAGTGACTGGATGGGGTAGACAGTGGCATAGATGGGGTAGACAGTGGCACGGATGGGGTAGACAGGGGCATGGATGGGGTAGACAGGGGCATTGATGGGGTAGACAGTGGCATGGATGGGGTAGACAGGGGCACGGATGGGGTAGACAGTGGATGGGGTAGACAGGGGCACGGATGGGGTAGACAGGGGCATAGATGGGGTAGACAGTGGATGGGGTAGACAGTGGCATGGATGGGGTAGACAGGGGCATGGATGGGGTAGACAGGGGCATAGATGGGGTAGACAGTGGCATGGATGGGGTAGACAGGGGCATGGATGGGGTAGACAGGGGCATAGATGGGGTAGACAGGGGCATGGATGGGGTAGACAGTGGCATGGATGGGGTAGACAGTGGATGGGGTACACAGGGGCATGGATGGGGTAGACAGAGGCATAGATGGGGTAGACAGGGGCATGGATGGGGTAGACAGTGGATGGGGTAGACAGGGGCATGGATGGGGTAGACAGAGGCATAGATGGGGTAGACAGGGGCATAGATGGGGTAGACAGTGGATGGGGTAGACAGTGGCATGGATGGGGTAGACAGGGGCATGGATGGGGTAGACAGGGGCATAGATGGGGTAGACAGTGGCATGGATGGGGTAGACAGGGGCATGGATGGGGTAGACAGGGGCATAGATGGGGTAGACAGGGGCATGGATGGGGTAGACAGTGGCATGGATGGGGTAGACAGTGGATGGGGTACACAGGGGCATGGATGGGGTAGACAGAGGCATAGATGGGGTAGACAGGGGCATGGATGGGGTAGACAGTGGATGGGGTAGACAGGGGCATGGATGGGGTAGACGGGGGCATGGATGGGGTAGACAGGGGCATGGATGGGGTAGACGGGGGCATGGATGGGGTAGACAGGGGCATGGATGGGGTAGACAGGGGCATGGATGGGGTAGACGGGGGCATGGATGGGGTAGACAGGGGCATGGATGGGGTAGACAGTGACTGGATGGGGTAGACAGTGGCATAGATGGGGTAGACAGTGGCACGGATGGGGTAGACAGGGGCATGGATGGGGTAGACAGGGGCATTGATGGGGTAGACAGTGGCATGGATGGGGTAGACAGGGGCACGGATGGGGTAGACAGTGGCATGGATGGCGTAGACAGTGACTGGATGGGGTAGACGGGGGCATGGATGGGGTAGACGGGGGCATGGATGGGGTAGACGGGGGCATGGGTGGGGTAGACGGGGGCATGGATGGGGTAGATAGTGACTGGATGGGGTAGACGGGGGCATGGATGGGGTAGACAGTGACTGGATGGGGTAGACGGGGGCATGGATGGGGTAGACGGGGGCATGGATGGGG
This sequence comes from Raja brachyura, assembly GCA_963514005.1. The sequence goes on along the minus strand of CAUPSL010001244.1, from coordinate 76,302 downwards.
TAGACAGTGACTGGATGGGGTAGACGGGGGCATGGATGGGGTAGACAGTGACTGGATGGGGTAGACGGGGGCATGGATGGGGTAGACAGTGGATGGGGTAGACAGGGGCATGGATGGGGTAGACAGGGACTGGATGGGGTAGACAGTGACTGGATGGGGTAGACAGGGGCATGGATGGGGTAGACGGGGGCATGGATGGGGTAGACAGTGACTGGATGGGGTAGACAGTGGATGGGGTAGACAGGGGCATGGATGGGGTAGACGGGGGCATGGATGGGGTAGACGGGGGCATGGATGGGGTAGACAGGGGCATGGATGGGGTAGACGGGGGCATGGATGGGGTAGACAGGGGCATGGATGGGGTAGACAGGGGCATGGATGGGGTAGACGGGGGCATGGATGGGGTAGACAGGGGCATGGATGGGGTAGACAGTGACTGGATGGGGTAGACAGTGGCATAGATGGGGTAGACAGTGGCACGGATGGGGTAGACAGGGGCATGGATGGGGTAGACAGGGGCATTGATGGGGTAGACAGTGGCATGGATGGGGTAGACAGGGGCACGGATGGGGTAGACAGTGGATGGGGTAGACAGGGGCACGGATGGGGTAGACAGGGGCATAGATGGGGTAGACAGTGGATGGGGTAGACAGTGGCATGGATGGGGTAGACAGGGGCATGGATGGGGTAGACAGGGGCATAGATGGGGTAGACAGTGGCATGGATGGGGTAGACAGGGGCATGGATGGGGTAGACAGGGGCATAGATGGGGTAGACAGGGGCATGGATGGGGTAGACAGTGGCATGGATGGGGTAGACAGTGGATGGGGTACACAGGGGCATGGATGGGGTAGACAGAGGCATAGATGGGGTAGACAGGGGCATGGATGGGGTAGACAGTGGATGGGGTAGACAGGGGCATGGATGGGGTAGACGGGGGCATGGATGGGGTAGACAGGGGCATGGATGGGGTAGACGGGGGCATGGATGGGGTAGACAGGGGCATGGATGGGGTAGACAGGGGCATGGATGGGGTAGACGGGGGCATGGATGGGGTAGACAGGGGCATGGATGGGGTAGACAGTGACTGGATGGGGTAGACAGTGGCATAGATGGGGTAGACAGTGGCACGGATGGGGTAGACAGGGGCATGGATGGGGTAGACAGGGGCATTGATGGGGTAGACAGTGGCATGGATGGGGTAGACAGGGGCACGGATGGGGTAGACAGTGGCATGGATGGCGTAGACAGTGACTGGATGGGGTAGACGGGGGCATGGATGGGGTAGACGGGGGCATGGATGGGGTAGACGGGGGCATGGGTGGGGTAGACGGGGGCATGGATGGGGTAGATAGTGACTGGATGGGGTAGACGGGGGCATGGATGGGGTAGACAGTGACTGGATGGGGTAGACGGGGGCATGGATGGGGTAGACGGGGGCATGGATGGGGTAGACAGTGACTGGATGGGGTAGACGGGGGCATGGATGGGGTAGACAGTGACTGGATGGGGTAGACGGGGGCATGGATGGGGTAGACAGTGGATGGGGTAGACAGGGGCATGGATGGGGTAGACAGGGACTGGATGGGGTAGACAGTGACTGGATGGGGTAGACAGGGGCATGGATGGGGTAGACGGGGGCATGGATGGGGTAGACAGTGACTGGATGGGGTAGACAGTGGATGGGGTAGACAGGGGCATGGATGGGGTAGACGGGGGCATGGATGGGGTAGACGGGGGCATGGATGGGGTAGACAGGGGCATGGATGGGGTAGACGGGGGCATGGATGGGGTAGACAGGGGCATGGATGGGGTAGACAGGGGCATGGATGGGGTAGACGGGGGCATGGATGGGGTAGACAGGGGCATGGATGGGGTAGACAGTGACTGGATGGGGTAGACAGTGGCATAGATGGGGTAGACAGTGGCACGGATGGGGTAGACAGGGGCATGGATGGGGTAGACAGGGGCATTGATGGGGTAGACAGTGGCATGGATGGGGTAGACAGGGGCACGGATGGGGTAGACAGTGGCATGGATGGCGTAGACAGTGACTGGATGGGGTAGATGGGGGCATGGATGGGGTAGACGGGGGCATGGATGGGGTAGACGGGGGCATGGGTGGGGTAGACGGGGGCATGGATGGGGTAGATAGTGACTGGATGGGGTAGACGGGGGCATGGATGGGGTAGACAGTGACTGGATGGGGTAGACAGGAGCATGGATGGGGTAGACGGGGGCATGGATGGGGTAGACAGTGACTGGATGGGGTAGACGGGGGCATGGATGGGGTAGACGGGGGCATGGATGGGGTAGACAGTGACTGGATGGGGTAGACAGTCAGAACCTTTATCCAAGGTGCCAATGACAGATACTAGAGGGCATTGCTTTAATGATGGTGGGGCAAAGTTTAAAGGAGATGTATGGACATGTTTTTTACACTGAGGTTGGGTGCCTGGACCCTGTTGCCAGATATGGTGGTGACATTTAAGGGACTTCAGGTGGACATATGCAGGGAATTGAGGGATATGGAATATGTGCAGGAATATGTGGAATGGCGCTGGCCTCAGTCAGTGGAGAGTGTTGTGGGATCATCACTAGCGCGGTGAAACACTGACGTGGAGACGTGCCGTGAGGAAGGAGAGATCATCTGCTGAGCTTTGAACGATGGACGGGGGCGGAGGAAAGCAGAGTCCGGAGCGGCAGTGAAGTGGCAGCCAGTGACAGCTCAGACTACAGAGTTTAAATACTCAGACCATCTGCAACACGTTTTAGTACTTAAAATTATTTACTGTAAAAGCTTTTGTTTAATGTGTGTGATCAATAAACCTGCAACCGCTTGACAGCAAGGTTCTGAGAACGTGGTCTTCCTTTATCATCTGAATAAAACATGGGAGTTCGGTGGCAGAGGAGGGAGGTGAGGTGGCTACAATAACAACGTGCGCAGATAGAACAGTACAGCACACGAACAACAAGGGAATGCATAGGGTGAACGCAGATAATCTACCCGCATAAGGTCATCAGGAACCAGGGACAGAGGTTGACAGATCCAGAGGGGGAACGGGCAAGGCCACAGTCTGAGAGTTGCGGGCCCTCTCTGGGGCTGTGAAGAAGGCGGGCAGGATACTCACCTATATGGACCGCGGCATAGAATGCAACTAATTCCACGTTGTGGTACAACTTTAGAAAGCTTGGCGAGACCTCAGCTGATGCACTGTGAGCAGGTCTGGTCACCACACGACAGGCTACACAGCAGATTCACCAGGATGTTACAGATTCCATGGGTTTCAGAAACAGTGAGAGACAAAGACTGCGATATGTTTCCCCTGTGGGGCAGAGGAAACTGATGGGTAACACACAGAGGAATTCAATATTACGAGGGCAGATAGCTGTAAACTTCATAAAAGCCGCGCTGGCTAAAATAAGAGGACAGGACAGTTTGAAAGGATGCAATTGAAGGTTTGGAAGTTGTTTATTGTAGAGAGTTCACGTTCAAGTTACATTTATTGTCACGGGCATCAATTGGTGCAGTGAGATTTGAGTTACCATACAGCCGTACGCATAAAAAGAGCACAATTACTTACAAAATTCTTAAGGGGTTGGACAAGCTAGATGCTGGAAGATTGTTCCCGATGTTGGGGGAGTCCAGAACAAGGGGTCACAGTCTAAGGATAAGGGGGAATTCCTTTAGGACCGAAATGAGGAAAACATTCTTTACACAGAGAGTGGTGAGTCTCTGGAATTCTCTGCCACAGAAGGTAGTTGAGGCCAGTTCATTGGCTATATTTAAGAGGGCGTTAGATGTGGCACTTGTGGCTAAAGGGATCAGGGGGTATGGAGAGAAGGCAGGTACGGGATACTGAGTTGGATGATCAGCCATGATCACATTGAATGGCGGTGCAGGCTCGAAGGGCCGAATGGCCTACTCCTGCACCTATTTTCTATGTTTCTATGTTTCTATGTTTCTATGTGTGACTGAATCTATTTATTTTTGACTAATGCAGAAATAAGGAAAGTCTCCTGGGCTCAACTAGTCATGGGGAAGGAGTTTGGTTCTCGCTGGTTAGTGGGGAAAGGTATTTGGGGCAGTGAGGAAGGTGCCCTGGGCAGGGACCGGGAGCAGTGGAGGGGAGGGGTTATGGTGAATGGGACAGGAGGGGCTGGTTACAGAGGGTGGGAGAGGACAGAAGAGTCCGTGGTGAGGATCAGGTTCTCACAGATCAACCCAGCGAGAGATACTCCAGACCACAAGGCTCACACACAGCTTTAATCTCACACACGCTCTCTCCATCTCACTCCATCCATTTCACACTCCCCATCTCACACACCCTCCATACTCCTCCGCATCTCACACTCCTTCTCGCACACCCTCCATCACTCACTCCCTATCTGACACATATCCTCTCTCTGGGCTCTCCACCTCACACATCCTCCATCTCAGTGTCTCCATCACTCACTCTCTATCTCACACTCCATCTCACAATCATTCACACTCCAACTCATCCTCGTGACATTTAACACAATCTCCATCTCATTCACTCTTATTTAAGAATAAGCGTTAGGTCTTAAGAATAAGGGGTAGGTCTTAACAATGAAGAGTAGGCCACTTAAAACGGAAGTGAGGAAAAACGTTTTTGCCCAGAAAGTTGTGAATCGGTGGAATTCTACCTCAGAGGACGGTGGAGGCCGGTTCTCCGGATACTTTCAAGAGAGAGTTAGAGAGTTTCAAGAGAGAGTTCAAGAGAGAGTTAGATACTTTCAAGAGAGAGCGATGCTGGCTCGAAGGGCCGAATGGCCTACTCCTGCACCTATTGTCTATTGTTTTTTTGTAATATATATTTTTATTAGAGTAGGTAAGCAGTGAATTAGCAAACACATATTATGATAGCAATATTTCATATACAACAATCATACATTATTAATTTTATCAAATTAATCATTTTGTCTCTAATTTTTTTTTATAAAAAGAGAGAAATACAGAGAGTAAAATAAAATAAAAATCAAAAAGAAATCATAAAGAATGGAATAATTTACCATTAATACATCATTGGAGATAAGATCACGGAATATAGAATATAACTTTTCATCTGATCCTGAGTCCAAGTTTCAGTTAGGGTTCCCTGCCGAACCGATCTATTGTCTATTGTTTCCACCTCACACTCACACCATCACCCTATCACACACACACACACACCCTCCATCACACACACACACCCATCATCACACACACCTTCCAACACACACACGCGCCCTCCATCACACACACACACACACACACACACACACACACACACACACACACACACACATACACACACACACACACACACACACACACCCTCCATCACACACACATGCACCCTCCATCACACACGCACACACACACACGCACCCTCCATCACACACACACACACCCTCCATCACACACACACACGCACACACATACACACGTGCACACACACACACTAACCACATACACACAACACACACACACTAACCACATACACACAACACACACGCACACACACACGCACACATGTACATACGCACACACACACATATGCACACATACTCACACACATACATATCACACACACACACACACATGCACACACTAACCACATACACACAACACACACGCACACACCCACGCACGCGGGCACACACACACATACACACATGCACACACACACTAACCACATACACACAACACACACACATACACACATGCACACACACACTAACCACATACACACAACACACACACACATACACACATGCACACACACACTAACCACATACACACAACACACACACACACACATGCACACACACTAACCACATACACACAACACACACACGCACACACACACACACACACACGCGCACACACATAGATGACAGGAACTGTAATTCTATCACAGATCATCCTCCATCTATACCCCGCTCTTCACTCAGTCTCCACCATCTGTCACATCTCCCATCTCACCCACTCCTTCTCTTCCACGCTTCTTCCCACAGGCCGCTTTCCCAACGCCCTGCATTCTCCCACTCTCTCCTCCATCACAAACTCCAGACATTCTCCTCCTCCCTACTGCACTGCCTGTCTACAGCCCTGTACTGGGTCTCCTCACTCCCCCCTCTCACCTACCAGCTCCCCACTCTCTTCCCTCCCTACCTCTCTAAAATACACCCTCTGCTTTGATGACCCACCACGTCGATAGATGTGGCATGGATGGGGTAGACGGGGGCATGGATGGGGTAGACAGTGGATGGGGTAGACAGGGGCACGGATGGGGTAGACAGGGGCATAGATGGGGTAGACAGTGGATGGGGTAGACAGTGGCATGGATGGGGTAGACAGGGGCATGGATGGGGTAGACAGGGGCATAGATGGGGTAGACAGTGGCATGGATGGGGTAGACAGGGGCATGGATGGGGTAGACAGGGGCATAGATGGGGTAGACAGGGGCATGGATGGGGTAGACAGTGGATGGGGTAGACAGGGGCATGGATGGGGTAGACGGGGGCATGGATGGGGTAGACGGGGGCATGGATGGGGTAGACAGGGGCATGGATGGGGTAGACGGGGGCATGGATGGGGTAGACAGGGGCATGGATGGGGTAGACAGGGGCATGGATGGGGTAGACGGGGGCATGGATGGGGTAGACAGGGGCATGGATGGGGTAGACAGTGACTGGATGGGGTAGACAGTGGCATAGATGGGGTAGACAGTGGCACGGATGGGGTAGACAGGGGCATGGATGGGGTAGACAGGGGCATTGAGCCGGTTCTCCGGATACTTTCAAGAGAGAGTTAGAGAGTTTCAAGAGAGAGTTCAAGAGAGAGTTAGATACTTTCAAGAGAGAGCGATGCTGGCTCGAAGGGCCGAATGGCCTACTCCTGCACCTATTGTCTATTGTTTTTTTGTAATATATATTTTTATTAGAGTAGGTAAGCAGTGAATTAGCAAACACATATTATGATAGCAATATTTCATATACAACAATCATACATTATTAATTTTATCAAATTAATCATTTTGTCTCTAATTTTTTTTACTAAAAAGAGAGAAATACAGAGAGTAAAATAAAATAAAAATCAAAAAGAAATCATAAAGAATGGAATAATTTACCATTAATACATCATTGGAGATAAGATCACGGAATATAGAATATAACTTTTCATCTGATCCTGAGTCCAAGTTTCAGTTAGGGTTCCCTGCCGAACCGATCTATTGTCTATTGTTTCCACCTCACACTCACACCATCACTCTATCACACACACACACACACCCTCCATCACACACACACACCCTCCATCACACACACACACCCATCATCACACACACCTTCCAACACACACACGCACCCTCCATCACACACACACACACACACACACACACACACACACACACACACACACACACACACACACACACACACACACACCCTCCATCACACACACATGCACCCTCCATCACACACACACACACCCTCCATCACACACACACACGCACACACATACACACGTGCACACACACACACTAACCACATACACACAACACACACACACTAACCACATACACACAACACACACGCACACACACGCACACATGTACATACGCACACACACACATATGCACACATACTCACACACATACATATCACACACACACACACACATGCACACACTAACCACATACACACAACACACACGCACACACCCACGCACGCGGGCACACACACACATACACACATGCACACACACACTAACCACATACACACAACACACACACATACACACATGCACACACACACTAACCACATACACACAACACACACACACATACACACATGCACACACACACTAACCACATACACACAACACACACACACACACATGCACACACACTAACCACATACACACAACACACACACGCACACACACACACACACACACACACGCGCACACACATAGATGACAGGAACTGTAATTCTATCACAGATCATCCTCCATCTATACCCCGCTCTTCACTCAGTCTCCACCATCTGTCACATCTCCCATCTCACCCACTCCTTCTCTTCCACGCTTCTTCCCACAGGCCGCTTTCCCAACGCCCTGCATTCTCCCACTCTCTCCTCCATCACAAACTCCAGACATTCTCCTCCTCCCTACTGCACTGCCTGTCTACAGCCCTGTACTGGGTCTCCTCACTCCCCCCTCTCACCTACCAGCTCCCCACTCTCTTCCCTCCCTACCTCTCTAAAATACACCCTCTGCTTTGATGACCCACCACGTCGATAGATGTGGCATGGATGGGGTAGACGGGGGCATGGATGGGGTAGACAGTGGATGGGGTAGACAGGGGCACGGATGGGGTAGACAGGGGCATAGATGGGGTAGACAGTGGATGGGGTAGACAGTGGCATGGATGGGGTAGACAGGGGCATGGATGGGGTAGACAGGGGCATAGATGGGGTAGACAGTGGCATGGATGGGGTAGACAGGGGCATGGATGGGGTAGACAGGGGCATGGATGGGGTAGACAGGGGCATAGATGGGGTAGACAGGGGCATGGATGGGGTAGACAGTGGCATGGATGGGGTAGACAGTGGATGGGGTACACAGGGGCATGGATGGGGTAGACAGAGGCATAGATGGGGTAGACAGGGGCATGGATGGGGTAGACAGTGGATGGGGTAGACAGGGGCATGGATGGGGTAGACGGGGGCATGGATGGGGTAGACGGGGGCATGGATGGGGTAGACAGGGGCATGGATGGGGTAGACGGGGGCATGGATGGGGTAGACAGGGGCATGGATGGGGTAGACAGGGGCATGGATGGGGTAGACGGGGGCATGGATGGGGTAGACAGGGGCATGGATGGGGTAGACAGTGACTGGATGGGGTAGACAGTGGCATAGATGGGGTAGACAGTGGCACGGATGGGGTAGACAGGGGCATGGATGGGGTAGACAGGGGCATTGATGGGGTAGACAGTGGCATGGATGGGGTAGACGGGGGCATGGGTGGGGTAGACGGGGGCATGGATGGGGTAGATAGTGACTGGATGGGGTAGACGGGGGCATGGATGGGGTAGACAGTGACTGGATGGGGTAGACAGGGGCATGGATGGGGTAGACGGGGGCATGGATGGGGTAGACAGTGACTGGATGGGGTAGACGGGGGCATGGATGGGGTAGACAGTGACTGGATGGGGTAGACGGGGGCATGGATGGGGTAGACAGTGGATGGGGTAGACGGGGGCATGGATGGGGTAGATAGTGACTGGATGGGGTAGACGGGGGCATGGATGGGGTAGACGGGGGCATGGATGGGGTAGACGGGGGCATGGATGGGGTAGACGGGGGCATGGGTGGGGTAGACGGGGGCATGGATGGGGTAGATAGTGACTGGATGGGGTAGACGGGGGCATGGATGGGGTAGACAGTGACTGGATGGGGTAGACAGGGGCATGGATGGGGTAGACAGGGGCATGGATGGGGTAGACAGGGGCATAGATGGGGTAGACAGGGGCATGGATGGGGTAGACAGTGGCATGGATGGGGTAGACAGTGGATGGGGTACACAGGGGCATGGATGGGGTAGACAGAGGCATAGATGGGGTAGACAGGGGCATGGATGGGGTAGACAGTGGATGGGGTAGACAGGGGCATGGATGGGGTAGACGGGGGCATGGATGGGGTAGACGGGGGCATGGATGGGGTAGACAGGGGCATGGATGGGGTAGACGGGGGCATGGATGGGGTAGACAGGGGCATGGATGGGGTAGACAGGGGCATGGATGGGGTAGACGGGGGCATGGATGGGGTAGACAGGGGCATGGATGGGGTAGACAGTGACTGGATGGGGTAGACAGTGGCATAGATGGGGTAGACAGTGGCACGGATGGGGTAGACAGGGGCATGGATGGGGTAGACAGGGGCATTGATGGGGTAGACAGTGGCATGGATGGGGTAGACAGGGGCACGGATGGGGTAGACAGTGGCATGGATGGCGTAGACAGTGACTGGATGGGGTAGACGGGGGCATGGATGGGGTAGACGGGGGCATGGATGGGGTAGTCGGGGGCATGGGTGGGGTAGACGGGGGCATGGATGGGGTAGATAGTGACTGGATGGGGTAGACGGGGGCATGGATGGGGTAGACAGTGACTGGATGGGGTAGACAGGGGCATGGATGGGGTAGACGGGGGCATGGATGGGGTAGACAGTGACTGGATGGGGTAGACGGGGGCATGGATGGGGTAGACAGTGACTGGATGGGGTAGACGGGGGCATGGATGGGGTAGACAGTGGATGGGGTAGACAGGGGCATGGATGGGGTAGACAGGGACTGGATGGGGTAGACAGTGACTGGATGGGGTAGACAGGGGCATGGATGGGGTAGACGGGGGCATGGATGGGGTAGACAGTGACTGGATGGGGTAGACAGTGGATGGGGTAGACAGGGGCATGGATGGGGTAGACGGGGGCATGGATGGGGTAGACGGGGGCATGGATGGGGTAGACAGGGGCATGGATGGGGTAGACGGGGGCATGGATGGGGTAGACAGGGGCATGGATGGGGTAGACAGGGGCATGGATGGGGTAGATGGGGGCATGGATGGGGTAGACAGGGGCATGGATGGGGTAGACAGTGACTGGATGGGGTAGACAGTGGCATAGATGGGGTAGACAGTGGCACGGATGGGGTAGACAGGGGCATGGATGGGGTAGACAGGGGCATTGATGGGGTAGACAGTGGCATGGATGGGGTAGACAGGGGCACGGATGGGGTAGACAGTGGCATGGATGGCGTAGACAGTGACTGGATGGGGTAGACGGGGGCATGGATGGGGTAGACGGGGGCATGGATGGGGTAGACGGGGGCATGGGTGGGGTAGACGGGGGCATGGATGGGGTAGATAGTGACTGGATGGGGTAGACGGGGGCATGGATGGGGTAGACAGTGACTGGATGGGGTAGACAGGAGCATGGATGGGGTAGACGGGGGCATGGATGGGGTAGACAGTGACTGGATGGGGTAGACAGGGGCATGGATGGGGTAGACGGGGGCATGGATGGGGTAGACAGTGACTGGATGGGGTAGACAGTCAGAACCTTTATCCAAGGTGCCAATGACAGATACTAGAGGGCATTGCTTTAATGATGGTGGGGCAAAGTTTAAAGGAGATGTATGGACATGTTTTTTACACTGAGGTTGGGTGCCTGGACCCTGTTGCCAGATATGGTGGTGACATTTAAGGGACTTCAGGTGGACATATGCAGGGAATTGAGGGATATGGAATATGTGCAGGAATATGTGGAATGGCGCTGGCCTCAGTCAGTGGAGAGTGTTGTGGGATCATCACTTGCGCGGTGAAACACTGACGTGGAGACGTGCCGTGAGGAAGGAGAGATCATCTGCTGAGCTTTGAACGATGGACGGGGGCAGAGGAAAGCAGAGTCCGGAGCGGCAGTGAAGTGGCAGCCAGTGACAGCTCAGACTACAGAGTTTAAATACTCAGACCATCTGCAACACGTTTTAGTACTTAAAATTATTTACTGTAAAAGCTTTTGTTTAATGTGTGTGATCAATAAACCTGCAACCGCTTGACAGCAAGGTTCTGAGAACGTGGTCTTCCTTTATCATCTGAATAAAACATGGGAGTTCGGTGGCAGAGGAGGGAGGTGAGGTGGCTACAATAACAACGTGCGCAGATAGAACAGTACAGCACACGAACAACAAGGGAATGCATAGGGTGAACGCAGATAATCTACCCGCATAAGGTCATCAGGAACCAGGGACAGAGGTTGACAGATCCAGAGGGGGAACGGGCAAGGCCACAGTCTGAGAGTTGCGGGCCCTCTCTGGGGCTGTGAAGAAGGCGGGCAGGATACTCACCTATATGGACCGCGGCATAGAATGCAACTAATTCCACGTTGTGGTACAACTTTAGAAAGCTTGGCGAGACCTCAGCTGATGCACTGTGAGCAGGTCTGGTCACCACACGACAGGCTACACAGCAGATTCACCAGGATGTTACAGATTCCATGGGTTTCAGAAACAGTGAGAGACAAAGACTGCGATATGTTTCCCCTGTGGGGCAGAGGAAACTGATGGGTAACACACAGAGGAATTCAATATTACGAGGGAAGATAGCTGTAAACTTCATAAAAGCCGCGCTGGCTAAAATAAGAGGACAGGACAGTTTGAAAGGATGCAATTGAAGGTTTGGAAGTTGTTTATTGTAGAGAGTTCACGTTCAAGTTACATTTATTGTCACGGGCATCAATTGGTGCAGTGAGATTTGAGTTACCATACAGCCGTACGCATAAAAAGAGCACAATTACTTACAAAATTCTTAAGGGGTTGGACAAGCTAGATGCTGGAAGATTGTTCCCGATGTTGGGGGAGTCCAGAACAAGGGGTCACAGTCTAAGGATAAGGGGGAATTCCTTTAGGACCGAAATGAGGAAAACATTCTTTACACAGAGAGTCGTGAGTCTCTGGAATTCTCTGCCACAGAAGGTAGTTGAGGCCAGTTCATTGGCTATATTTAAGAGGGCGTTAGATGTGGCACTTGTGGCTAAAGGGATCAGGGGGTATGGAGAGAAGGCAGGTACGGGATACTGAGTTGGATGATCAGCCATGATCACATTGAATGGCGGTGCAGGCTCGAAGGGCAGAATGGCCTACTCCTGCACCTATTTTCTATGTTTCTATGTTAATACACGATAGAATTTAACATAAACATCCACCACACAGCGGAATAAAACGTTCCCCACTGTGAGGGGTGGCAATACAGTTCAGTCATCTCGCTCTTTGTTCACGCGTGGTCAGGGCCGTTGAACCTTCCAAAGTCGCCGCTACGGGCGACCCGATGTACATGCCCTTTTCCAGTGCCCCCTGTACTGTAGTTCCACCACACATACGTTCGTTTTCCAGTGCCCCCTGCACTGTAGTTCCACCACACATACGTTTGTTTTCCAGTGTCCTGTACTGTAGTTCCACCACACATACGTTCGTTTTACAGTGCCCCCTGTACTGTAGTTCCACCACACATACGTTCATTCTCCAGTGCCCCCTGTACTGTAGTTCCACCACACATACATTCATTCTCCAGTGCCCCCTGTACTGTAGTTCCACCACACATACATTCATTCTCCAGTGCCCCCTGTACTGTAGTTCCACCACACATACGTTCGTTTTCCAGTGCCCCCTGTACTGTAGTTCCACCACACATACGTTCGTTCTCTAGTGCCCCTGTACTGTAGATCCACCACACATACGTTCATTCTCCAGTGTCCTGTACTGTAGTTCCACCACACATACGTTCATTCCCCAGTGTCCTGTACTGTAGTTCCACCACACAACTGTGTGTCCAAATGCTGCCATGTTACAGGACGTTGACGTGGAGTGTAAAACGTGTCAAGGCGCTGTTGGGGAATAAACGGCCTGTTTCTGTGGAGAGACACAAACAAGTCACCTTCACTTCTGTGGCCATTGCAGGTCAATTAGAAACACATGCACTGGTCCATTCTGCCCTGATCAATTATCCTGCTTGTAGCACTAAGCTGGCAAAGTGAGAATGAGGAACAGGGAACTGCAGATGCTGGAATCTTGAACTAAACACAAAGCGCTGGAGTAACTCGATGGGTCAGACCATATCTATGGAAGGAATTGAAAGCGATGGGTTGGGACCCTTTTAAAGTGTAGAAAGTAGAACAAGGTATTTTATATTTCAGGAACGCAGGTAACATTGGTGAAAGGAAGGTTGCAAACTGAGCAGAAATACGACACAGAGTATCCAGGGAGCAGGTGGTAAATTGGGGTGGGGAATGTGGGGGAACAAGCAAGGGTGAGAGGTGGTGAGTGACACTGACAAACAGAGTATCCGGGGAAGGTTGAGGGAATAACTGGGATGATCCCTGTTTCACAGTGTGTATCATCTCATTCCACTAGCTCCTCTCTGCTGAGGTCAGTCTCCATGTTCTCATGTTGATTTCAATCCCCTTTCTCCCCCTCTTTGCATTACTCTCAATAATGTTAATACCTCCAATGGCCAGAAATTCGCTTCTTTAAATGAACCTGATATTACAGACACCAACAATGCCAGTGATGTCTTCGACTGTTGAGGCCTGTTGTATTTTCTGCCCATTATATTTCTGGAGTACAGACAACAATGTTCAAAGCTGACGCTTTTTTAGTAAATAAGGAATGATTCTGTGGGTGTTGCTTTTCCAGTCCTGTCTGTTCACTGTAGTCCCACTACACAGCTGAGTGCACAGTGCTGTATGTTGCAGGATGTTAGTGTGCAGTATCAAACATGTCGCAGTTGTTAGGCTGAATGACCTGTTCCTGTGCAGTAACTTCCATACTATTCACCCTTGTTTTTGCCGCCATTACATTACTGATCGGTTAGCCCTGCCCTGCTCTGTCATCCCTCTTTTTAACAGGAAATCCATAGACTGAGAACTAAGGACTTTTCACATGTAACCTTTGATGAAAAGGCTCAGATGCAAATTGAGTGAGAAGGAAACATACTTTGTGGAGTGTAGAATGGCGGCAGGGGTGGGGGGGGGGGGTTGGTGATGAGGAGGGAACAAACAGATAATGGCAACGTTTTCAGGACAGTTTGAGCAGAAGTGCACCAAATTCATATCAGCCATTTTTACATTTCTAACAGAAGCGCTGCATATTAATTTGCCACCATTTGTGCAATCCTATATGTAACAGGAAATAAACGGACTGAAAATCAAGTACTTTTCATATCAGGCAAGATAACATTTTGTGAAAGGCCACAGATGCAAATGAAGCCACCGATGAAAACAAGAAACAATGGGAGATAGTGGAGTGGGGAGGGATGGAGACAAAGAGAGTTGTCAAGGTAATTTGAATTTCTGGACATTGCGGTTCCAATGGAAACATTCCACTGGTCAAATCTCCCCTGTGCTGTTATCATGTTTATAATGGCAGCTCAATGAGAACAAGGCATCAGTCAGTCAGTTAATTTTACATCGGAGTCACGTGAGTGACTACGTGAAGAACCCCATACAGCCGTTGGTGCGTCATTACGTCAGACGCTTTGGTGTAGTACACCGTTAGAAATGTTACAGAAAGTGAAGAAGGTGTTGGCGAGGCGTTCCGCAGCAAAAAGGGTCGATGACCAGGATAGTATTGTTAGTGGAGGCCCGCTTAGCACACCAAGTCCGGCGCCAGCTATGGAGCTAGCGACACCGGACCCGCTGCCTGTGCAGTGCCTAGAGAGGCAGGAGAGCCGTTAGGGGAGGAATTGGCTTCAGATATACAATATATGCTCTCTCGCCAGCTGCAGGAATTGGCCATGGATGAGGTGGCTAAAAAATATGAAGCCCCTATCAATTGCGGTTTACTTAAGGTGCCTACGGTAAACCATCTGATCTGGACATTGGTTATCAGCCAGAGCTCAAGAATTAAAATTCCAAAAGGTACTAAAACTACTTTCAGCAGGGCTTACGGCATTTGCCGTTACAGTAGATAAAGGGAATATATCGGAAGCCCATCAAGATGCACTGGGACTCCTCTGTAGTGCTCATTTTGAAATCAATAATATCAGAAGAAGTGCTATTTGGCCAGTTATCAATCCCAATCTGGCATCTTTGTGTAAGCCGCTCAGCGTTCAACCACCCAATCTTTTATTTGGAGGATATCTCGCCAAGCGAGTCAAAGAGTGTCATGAGGACACTAAAACGATAGGCCTCAAGCCGGATGACAAACAAGGAAAGAGGATTTTCCCTTACCGGCGGGGTACCAGCTCGGATGCAGGGGAAGGAACCAGCCATTCAGGTCCGCAGTATTGGAACTGGCAGCCTGCCACAGGCTTGAGGGGAAGGATTACTGTTCCTACAAAGGGCCGGGGCCAACAAGGGCAGCCAGGACGTATGCAGGTGAGAAAAATGCCTCTTAAAGAGAATGAATCATGTGAAATAGATGTTCAAATTGGGGGAAG
This sequence comes from Raja brachyura, assembly GCA_963514005.1. The sequence continues at coordinate 60,304 of CAUPSL010001244.1, read as the reverse complement.
ATTACATTTTTACCTGGAGCTACCTGCGCTGTGAGTGTAACAACATCTGCAACGTTCCATCTTCCAGAGAGGGAGTCTGGTGAAGCCTCTGATTGGTGGAAGAGGACCAGAGGAAGCAGCTGATTGGGTGCAACCCGGGGTTTACATTTTTACATTTCTGCCTTCAGGTTTAAGGATTCTGGGACTTAAGGATTCTGTATTTATTAGTATTTATTAGTAAAGTTTAAAGGATAAGTTTTTGTGTTTTTTAATATTTAATACAGAGTAATTTGGGAGTAAGATATGTCAGTGGAGAGTGGCCCCATGGTTTGCTCAGCCTGCAACATGTGGGAGATCAGGGATATTGACGGTGTCCCTGGTGACTACATTTGCAGGAAGTGTGTCCAGCTGCAGCTCCTGGCAGACCGCATTGAACGATTGGAACTGCGGCTGGATTCATACTGGAGTATCCACGATGCAGAGAAAGTCGTGGATAGCACGTACAGCGGGTTGGTCACACCGCAGGTAAAAGGTAAGAGGACAGAAAGGGAGCGGGTGGCCAATAGCCAGCAAAGCAGTAGACAGGTAGTGCAGGAGTCCCCTGCGGTCATCTCCCTACTAAACAGGTTTACCATTTTGGATACTGTTGAGGGAGATGCCTCATCAGGGGAAGGCAGCACCAGCCAAGTTCATGGCACCATGGGTGGCTCTGTGGCACATGAGGGGGGAAAAAAAAGGGGAAGGGCAATAGTAATAGGGGATTCAATTGTCAGGGGAATAGATAGGCGTTTCTGCGGCCGCAAACGAGACTCCAGGATGGGATGTTGCCTCCCTGGTGCAAAGGTTAGGGATGTCACTGAACGGCTGCAGAACATTCTGGAGGGGGAGGGTGAACAGCCAGTTGTCATGGTGCATGTTGGCACCAACGATATAGGTAAAAAAAGGGATGAGGTCCTACAAGGTGAATTTAGGGAGCTAGGAGATAAACTTAAAAGTAGGACCTCAAAGGTAATCATCTCTGGATTATTACCAGTACCATGGGCCAGTCAGAGTAGAAATAGGAGGATATTGCAGATGAATACGTGGCTTGAAAAATGGTGCCAGGGGGAGGGATTCAAATTTTTAGGGCACTGGAACCATTTCTGGGGGAGGTGGGACCAGTACAAACAGGACGGTCTGCACCTGGGCTGGAATGGAACCAATGTCCTTGGGGGATTGTTTGCTAGTGCTGTCGGGGAGGATTTAAACTAATGTGGCAGGGGGATGGGTACAAGAGCAGAGAGGCAGGTGGGTGTAAAACGAGGGTAGAAGCAATAGGGAGCAAGGTGAAAAGTAAAAGTGGCAGGCAGACAAAACCAGGGCAAAAATCAAAAAGGGCCACTTCTCCACAAAATTGTATAAGGGGTAAGAGCGTTGTAAAAACAAGCCTGAAGGCTTTGTGTCTCAATGCAAGGAGTATTCGTAATAAGGTGGATGAGTTGAACGTGCAGATAGCTATTAATGAGTATGATATAGTTGGGATCACGGAGACATGGCTCCAGGGTGACCAAGGATGGGAGCTGAACATCCAGGGATATTTAATATTCAGGAGGGATAGAGAGAAAGGAAAAGGAGGTGGGGTAGCATTTCTGGTTAGAGAGGAGATTAAAGCAATGGAAAGGAAGGACATTAGCTTGGAGCATGTGGAATCGGTATGGGTAGAGCTGCGAAACACTAAGGGCCAGAAAACGCTGGTGGGAGTTGTGTACAGGCCACCTAACAGTAGTAGTGAAGTTGGGGATGGTATCAAACAGGAAATTAGAAATGCGTGCGACAAAGGCAAAACAGTTATAATGGGTGACTTCAATCTACATATAGATTGGGGGAATCAAATTGGCAGGGGCGCTGAGGAAGAGGATTTTTTGGAATGTATGCAGGATAGTTATCTAAATCAACATGTAGAGGAACCAACGAGAGAGCAGGCTATTTTAGACTGGGTATTGAGTAATGAGGAAGAGTTAGTTAGCAGTCTTGTTGTGCGTGCCCCCTTGGGCAAGAGTGACCATAATATGGTTGAGTTCTTCATTAGGATGGAGAGTGACATTGGTAATTCAGAAACAATGGTTCTGAACTTAAAGAAAGGTAACTTTGAGGGTATGAGACGTGAATTGGCCAAGATTGACTGGCAATCAATTCTAAAAGGGTTGACGGTGGATACACAATGGAAGACATTTAAAGACTCCATGGATGAACTACAAAAATTGTTCATCCCAGTTTGGCAAAAGAATAAATCAGGGAAGGTAGTGCATCCGTGGATAACAAGGGAAATCAGGGATAGTATCAAAGCAAAGGATGATGCGTACAAAGTAGCCAGAAAAAGCAGCATACCGGAGGACTGGGAGAAATTCAGAGACCAGCAGAGGAGGACAAAGGGCTTGATTAGATTATGGGATGTTAGGACTGTCTTATGAAGAAAGACTGGATAGACTCGGTTTATACTCTCTATAATTTAGGTGATTGAGAGGGGATCTTATAGAAACTTACAAAATTCTTAAGGGGTTGGACAGGCTAGATGGAGGAAGATTGTTCCCGATGTTGGGGAAGTCCAGGACAAGGGGTCACAGCTTAAGGATAAGGGAGAAATCCTTTAGGACCAAGATGAGAAGGGCTTTTTTCACACAGAGAGCGGTGGGTCTCTGGAACTCTCTGACACAGAGGGTAGTTGAGGCCAGTTCATTGGCTATATTTAAGAGGGAGTTAGATGTGGCCCTTGTGGCTAAGGGGATCAGAGGGTATGGAGAGAAGGCAGATACGGGATACTGAGTTGGATGATCAGCCATGATCATATTGAATGGCGGTGCAGGCTCGAAGGGCCAAATGGCCTACTCCTGCACCTAATTTCTATGTTTCTATGTTTCTATTTGTTTCTCAAAAATGGCAGGAGATAACATCAGATTAATTTATGCATAACAGTATTGAAGGGGTAAAAATTGAATGTTAGTCTACTGTGTATCCACCCAATCAGCATATTGCAAGTCGGAAACCTATATTTTCAGAAGAAGAAAATGTGCTCATACAAGCAGAAATGAATACGGCACACAAGAAAGGGGTGATTGAGAAGTCAGTTCATCGAAATCGTCAGTTTGTGTCAAGTATTTTTCCTAGGTCCAATAAGACTGGGGGATGTAGAATTATTTTGGATCTGACGAGTTTGAAGTCATTTGTTTGCTATAGGCATTTCAAAATAGAATCTTTTCTATGGCCAAACATCTTGTTTCCAAAGGGTGTTATATGGCCAGCATTGATTTAAAGGATGCATATTACTCAGTGTCTATTCATGGTGATGATGGGAGGTATTTGAACTTTATCTGGTTGACTCAGTTGTGGCAATTCAAAGCACTGCCTAATGGGTTAACTTCAGCTCCTAGATTATTTATTAAATTTGTTAAAACCTGTTCTACCATTACTCCGAGCTCAGGAGCATGTGGTAATGGCCTACCTAGATGATATTTTAATTGTTGGAAAGACTCGTGCTGTAGCTGAGTTATCTGTTTCAATTGTTAGACTCACTTTTGAACAATTAGGGTTCGTCATTCATCCAGATAAATCCAAATTATCACCAGTTCAAATCATTGATTATTTGGGTTTTACCATTAATTCGAATCACATGTTAGTAACTTTGCCTAGGGACAATTTGCAGCAGTTAATTGAGGATTGTGTTAATCTCTTTATAGAATAACGGCCTTCAATTAGACAAGTAGCCAGTTTAATTGGTAAATTGGTGGCTGCTTTTCCAGGTGTGCAGTATGGACCTCTACATTATCAACAATTACAACGAGCAAAATAACAGGCACTGAGGACACAAGTGGGCCATTATGACAGGCTTATGCAATTGTCTGCTGGGGCAATTTCCGACATTCAATGGTGGATCATAAATGTTTCAAAAAGTTCCAGGGAGGTTTTGGTGGAACCCCCTTCCATAATATTACAGACTGACGAATGTGCACTGGGTTGGGGTGCTACAAATATGTCTTCCAGTTGTGGAGGCAGATGGAATACTGATGAGACATCCTTTCTTCAATTAAGAGGGTTCAATCATTTAGAGCTGTTGGGAACCTGGTATGGGCTTAAAGCTTATTGCTCTGCCAGGAGGGACATGCATGTGCAGGTTCAGATTGACAACATTACAGCAGTGGCATATGTAAACCACATGGATGGAGTCATGTCATAGATTCATAGAAACATAGAAATTAGGTTATTCCAAATCACAAGACAGGAACATAGAAACATAGAAAATAGGTGTAGGAGTAGGCCATTCGGCCCTTCGAGCCTGCACCGCCATTCAATATGATCAAGGCTGATCGTCCAACTCAGTATCCCATACCTGCCTTCTCTCCATACCCTCTGATCCCCTTAGCCACAAGGGCCACATCTAACTCCCTCTTAAATATAGCCAATGAACTGGCCTCAACTACCCTCTGTGGCAGAGAGTTCCAGAGACTCACCACTCTCTGTGTGAAAAAAGTATTTCTCATCTCGGTCTTAAAAGATTTCCCCCTTATCCTTAAGCTGTGACCCCTTGTCCTGGACTTCCCCAACATCGGGAACAATCTTCCTGCATTTAGCCTGTCCAACCCCTTAAGAATTTTGTAAGTTTCTATAAGATTCCGTCTCAATCTCCTAAATTCTAGAGAGTATAAACTGAGTCTATCCAGTCTTTCTTCATAAGACAGTCCTGTCATCCCAGGAATCAGTCTGGCGAACCTTATGTGCACTCCCTCTACGGCAATAATGTCCTTCCTCAGATTTGGAGACCAAAACTGTACGCAATACTCCAGGTGCGGTCTCACCAAGACCCTGTACAACTGAAGTAGAACCTCCTTGCTCCTATACTCAAATCCTTTTGCTATGAAAGCCAACATACCATTTGCTTTCTTCACAGCCTGCTGCACCTGCATGCCTACTTGCAATGACTGGTGTACCATGACACCCAGGTCTCGTTGCATCTCCCCTTTTCCTAATCGGCCACCATTTAGATAATAGTCTGCTTTTCTGTTTTTGCCACCAAAGTGAATAACCTCACATGTGTCCACATTATATTGCATCTGCCAAACATTTGCCCACTCACCCAGCCTATCCAAGTCACCTTGGAGTCTCCTAACATCCTCCTCACAGCTAACACTGTCCCCCAGCTTAGTGTCATCCGCAAACTTGGAGATATTGCCTTCAATTCCCTCCTCCAGATCATTAATATATATTGTAAATAGCTGGGGTCCCAGCACTGAGCCTTGCGGTACCCCACTAGTCACTGCCTGCCATTGTGAAAAGGACCCGTTTACTCCTACTCTTTGCTTCCTGTTTGCCAGCCAGTTCTCTATCCACATCACTACTGAACCCCCAATGCCATATGCTTTAAGTCACAGTCTTGTGATAGACTGGCTAATCAGATCTGGAGCTGGTGCATTGACCAAAATATCTGGCTTTCAGCGATATATTTACCAGGTAGATTCAACACAGTAGCTGACATTAGGTCACGCCAATTCAATGATCTGTATTTTATGAGGAGTTACGATGAGGGATTACGTGAAGACCCCGTCCAGCACGCATGCGCGACATTCTTCAAAGCAGCGGTGTTGGATTCACAGAAAAAACTCAACGATTGAAATAAATATAGTAAAGAAAAAATAAGAACTTAATTACCAGTTGATCTGTATAATAGCGGGTGGGAGCTGCGGGCACGTAATCCCTCATCGTAACTCCTCATAAAACACAGATCAAACTTCGAACTGGTATGTTCTCATTTAATCTTACTATTTTATTCCGGAGTCACGTGAGTGATTACGTGAAGACTTCAAAGCTCTGTGATTCCGAACTGTGTACCAGCTCATGTTTCACTCACTGTCTGAAGACCTTTGAGGGAGGAAGTATGTTATCACAATCAACAATAACCTGTTTGTGAACAAAAAAGGTTTATTAATAACAACAAAAAACAGAGAGCTCCCCCGGGCTTAAATTAAATATTATCTGCAGACTCTAAAATCCTGTCTGCAAATATAGCAGGTTCCGTCAGCGGCTTATTATAAAACCTTTGGAAAGTTCTTTCCGAGGACCATCCTGCTCTGGCCAGAATGTGGTCCATAGGCACGTCCATTCGTCTAGCCGCCGACGTGGATGCAGCTCTGGTGGAGTAGGATTTGTAAACATTAGTGTTGATTCCCGTGGACTTAAGCACCTGCTTGAGCCACCTTGAAATGGTTTGGCTCGTCACCTGACCATGGGGCTTCTTGTGGCTTATCCATTAGGCTTTTTCTCTCCCTCTTAAGTTGTATGTTGTGTCTATGTATATGGCGAGATGGGTCTTGGCGCACAGCCGTGGATCAGATGAATATGCCCGGAACTCCATAACTGGAGCTGTGGTACCTGGTCTAGTTTGTTTGACCAGACCCTGAATATGGAATGTGATACAGCCTCAGAAGGTGGAGGGACTGTACCCTTTGTGTTGACACTAGTGCCATGAGCATGACTGATTTCAGGGTAAGTTGTTCCAGCGTGAGTGACCTGGGTGGTGGCCATCCCCTTAGGTACGTCACCACAATGCTGACATCCAAGATCTGAGTGTACCCTGGTCTGGGGGAATTAGTGTTAAAAATACCCCTCATGAGTTTGACTACGAGTGGATGGGACCCCAAATCCTGTTGTCCTGCTACTGGAACCAAATAAGCTGATAACGCACTCCTGGTTGTATTGATGGCACTGACAGTCCATCCCGTTATAATCCAACCAGGAACTCCACAACACTGGTAGCTGTTGCTGTTGTGTAGGTAGTTCCTGTTTTGGAGCAATACCGTTCCCATTTCCTTATGTTGATCAGGTATTGTCTCATGGTGGACTCCCGCTGGGATACGGTCATCATGTTGATGGTGTCCTCAGACAGTCCCAGGCCCAGTAGAGGTCTTTTTAGAATCTGCAAGCCAGGAGATTGACTCTGTCATGGCACGGGTGACTAATGCCTGATACTGGGTGGATTAATAATTCTGGACTGCTGGGGAATTCCAACGGTGTTGTCACAGCCATGTCGAGGGCCACTGGGAACCATGGCTGTGTAGGCCAGTCGGGTATTGTCAAGATTCTTGAAGTGGAATCCAATTGAATCTTGCGTAATACCCGACTGATGAGGCAGAATGGAGGAAAAGCATAGAAGAACATTTTCCCCCAATGCAGCGTGAATGCATCAACTGCTGCTGCCTCAGGGTCTGGTTCCCAAGCGAACATACGTTGGTACCTGGTGATTCAGCCTAGATGCAAATATATCGCTATCTGGTGTGCCATATTGCTTTGTAATTTCAGCAAATAGTTTGGGATTTAACATCCATTCGATGTTATTGTTAAATTTGCGTCACCTGGCGTCTGCCACTGTATTTCGCTTACCTGGTAGGTCAGTTGCTGATAACCAAATATGTCTTTCGACACACCATTGCCAGATTAGGTTGACCAAATTGTCACATGATATCGACTTTGCACCACCCATGTGGTTGATATAAGCCACCACCGCGGTATTATCTAATTGCAACCGGACATGTGCGTGATGCGTATTAGATGAATGTGCTTTTAAACCATAAAACGCTCCCAACATTTCTAAGTAGTTAATACCCCGTGTCTGTAGGCAAGATGATTCAAAATTAGTCCATCTGCCCCCTGTGCTGGATTGCATGTTAGTTGCTGCCCAGCCCAAAGCACTGGCATCCGTCTGAATGTGGGGATAAACCACATAAATTGTTAGCTTGGCAACTAAGAAAATCAGATGAAGAAAAATGATATATAAGGTCAAATCTGAACAAGGAGAAATATTAACTTTACCAAAAGACATTAACGATAGATTCCAACAATACTATCAAAAACTTTATACATCAAAGGTGATGGATCAACCCGAGGGAATGGAAGCGTTTCTCCAGAAATGCCACATTAATGGATTAGATCAGGAAGGTAGAGAATTATTAGATGCTGAAATATCAACAAAAGATATTGAGGAATCAATTAGATCATTGAAGAATGGTAAAGCTGCAGGACCCGACGGTTTGGGTGTTGAATTTTATAAGACGTTTCATGATTTGATCGTCCCATGGCTACAAACTATGTACAAAGATGCCTACGAACAAGAACAGCTTCCAGAAACCCTAAAATAATCCACAATTACACTTATTCCTGAAGCAGACAAAGATCCAGAAGACCCTGGATCATACAGAGCAATAGCTCTTTTAAATACAGATCAAAAAATATTAACAAAAATTTTATCTCAAAGGTTATGGTTAGGGTTAGGGTTAGGTTTAGGGTTAGGGTTAGGGTTAGGGTTAGGGTTAGGGCTAGGGCTAGGGCAAGGGTTAGGGTTAGGGTTAGAGTTAGGTTGTGATTTATCGGACAGTGGGACAACATGCCCCCTGGTGCTTGTTGATCTCCCCCTGGGGATTCCTTTTCACTATGTACTGTCACTTGGTATTTGGCCCACGGTTTCATCACCCTTGTCCAAATCTATTTGCCTTACACTTGCCCTTCCATAGATTTGTAGGAGTCAGTTAGGATCCACCCTAGGTTTGAGTTTATGCTAGATTTAGGCCATTGGGCTCTTTCGTCTGTAGCGCTTCTATCCATAGCCTCTCTGCTCTCTTCCGTCTCCCTGTTGTCCAATTTATGTTTGTTTCGAGGCCCATGATCTCTAGGGACTGGATCCCATGTTGCTGGAAGTGCCTGCTAATGGGTATGAATTGGTTCCCCCTTGTGATGTTGCTGAGGTGTCCCGTCAGTCTGACTCTGATGCTGTTACCTGTTTCGCCTATGTACAGCAAGTTACACTCTTTACATCTAATTGCATACACCACATTCTTTTGCTCACAGGTTATTCTCTGTGCTATCTGGCCTCTCTTCCCCGTTATACTGTTCTCTATATTCTTGGCTATTACTAAGTGGGTGCAGGCTCCACACCGTCTCTGCCCACAGTCTGGGCTTGTGTGTAGACTTGTACTGACCAGGATGTCCTTCAGATTTTTAGCCCTCTTGAATGCTGACATTACCTTGTACCCCTTTAGTGTGGCAAATCCCCTTTGGAATTGTTCAAAACGGCCCTTGACTATTTTGTGGGCCTGGACAGCCATGTTGGCATATCTTGTTATTAGTGGTAAGTTCAATGTTGTCCCTGGTCTAGGTCTGGGCGCTTGTATGCTTTTTAGAAAATCTGACTTGATGTGTCTTAATTTCCATTTGCAGTAACCCCTCTGTCTGAGGGCGGTGAAGAGGGTGCTTGTGGCCTGGTTGAAGTCCTCCTCCCTGGTACATATACGGTGGAAGCGGGTCAGTTGTGACTTAACGATACCCCTGAAGGTATGTTTTGGGTGGTGGCTCGTGGTGTGTAGGAGGGTGTGGGTGTCTGTGGGTTTGAAAAAGACTTTGGTCGCTAGTTTATGGTCCTGATTATCTAATGATGGTAGTTTAAAGACAGTGGTGTCGAGGAAGTCCACCCTCTCCTGGCTAGTCATGGCCTTTACCTTGATGGAAGGGTGGTGGTCATTGAGTATGTTAATAAACTCCTCTAATTCCCCTTCTGAGTGTGTCCACACTCCCCAAATGTCATCCAGGAATCTATAGTAGCACATTGGACGTTTGGGACATTTGTGGAAAACTGTCTCCTCCCATTCTGCCATGTATATGTTGGCATACGCTGGGGCAAACTTCTTCCCCATTGCTGTCCCTTTGACTTGTAAATAGAACTCCCCGTTAAATTCAAAGTCATTCTTGGTCAAACCCAGATCAAGTAGTTTAACTAGGGCCTCGTCTGGTCTCTCTGGGTCAGGATTTCTCTGTAGGATGTTTTTGACCGCCTGTATCCCCCTGTCTGTCTCTATGTTTGTGTACAGGCTTTCCACATCCATGGTGAAGAGTATTGCGTTGGGCGGTATGCTGAGGGAGTTAACTATTCGGGTGAAGTGGTAGGTGTCTTTGATGTAGCTGGGGTGTTGTTGTGCCAGTGGGTTAAGGTAGTGGTCAATGTATTCTGCTACCCGATAGGATTCGCTACTACAGTCTGACACTATGGGCCTACCTGGCGGTATTTCTCCAGGCACTGTCCATGTGTCTGGGTTTTTGTGTATCTTTGGGAGCATGTAGAACTTCCTCGCCCTCGGTTGTGGCCCTGTAAGGTATTCTACTTGTTTCTCTAGGATGTATCCTGATGTCTTAAGCTCTTCCAAAATGTCCCCTATTTCCTTTTGTGTTTCTTTATATATGGGCTCATCTAACTTGGTGTAGTGTTCTATCTTGTTCAGTTGTCTATGTGCCTCGAAGAGGTACTGTTGTCTGTCCATGATGACTATGCTGCTCCCCTTGTCTGCTGGTTTGATCACTATCTCATTGTTGTCCCTCAGCTCCATCAAGGCCTGCCTCTCTTTTCTGGTGAGGTTAGACTTATCCTTCGTTGTGGGCATATCCCCAATGGCTGATGCTGTCTCTGTTATAAATTCTGTTATCTCTCTAGGGACATCCTCGTCGTCTGGGGTCCATCCTGTGAGTGGCCTAAAGGGTATAATTTCGCCAGGCTCTGCGCCACTGAAGTGGTGTATTAACTTAATGGATCGATAAAATCTGTGTAGGTCACCCTGCACTTGTTCCTTGTGGGATTTGGGAGTAAGGACGAAGGTGAGGCCTCTGTTCAGTACCCTCTCTTGGGTTTCCGTAAGGGAGAATGTCTTAGAAAGGTTGATGATTGTTTTCCCTAATTGTGGGGCCTGCCTCTCTTGGCATGGTGTCCCTAACAGTTTAAATGCTTCATCCATTCTCTGGTTATGGCTCGGGCTGTGGGTTCTGTCCAGTGGACATGGTCTGCGACTACTTTAAACTGGCAGGTGGGAATAGTGGGAATGTGTTTCTTGGTCTGTATGTAGTCGTTAAGTTGTCTGAGTGTGTCCTGCTCTGGTGCTGGGAGAGACTGGCTGAAGTTGATCATGGGGATCCATAGGCTGGCATTAGGGAATTTACCCCTGGCCATCTTGATTAGTGTTTGGAGTTGTTTGATGGCCGTCTGTGGTCTTTGTTCCTTATGATTAATGCCAAAGGAGAGAATTACTTTTTGAGTTTCTGGGCATTGGTTCAATTTGTCAAGGATGGAAGTGCCATGTATACATTTGGCTCCTGGATAGCTGTCCAATTGTATGTTATTGTTGGAGAATTTTGGGATCCTGGCAATGTTGGAATCTCCAATTATTAAAACAGGCTTGCTGGGTTGTAGTTTCCAGGTAACATTTTTCTGACTTGCATGGGGGTGTCTTGTTACTTCTGCCAGTCTCTTCCCTGAACCCCTCCGTGTGTGCTGCTGAAAGTCGTCCTGTGAATTGCTAACTGTGTCTGGGGTCCTCTGCTGCTGCGTGCAACTACGTGTTGGTCTAACCCTCGGTGCTGGGACCCCGTGTGTTGGAGGGGGAACGGTTGGTGTGAGGGAAGGGGTAGCAGTACCGGACCTGATTACCTGTGGCACCGCGGTCGTGACTTCCTGTCCGGCTGTGCCCGTGGACGGCTGGATCTCGCCACGGGAGGGTCTGCGCTCGGCCCGTGGTCTCTGGGGGAGAGGGCCGTGGGTGCTCTGGCGTGAGGAGAGGCTCCGGTCGATGAGGGCGGACGCGCTGGGGGATTCGGAGCGCGGGGGCCGTGTCCAGTCCTCGGAGCCGGTGTCGGCCGCGGACCGGAAGTGGGCCTGGGGCTCGCGTGCCGGGGAGGCCGGCTGGTCACGCATGCGCCGGTTGTTGCGGTCGCGACACCACGATCTGGGGGCTGATGGGTGGACGCACCGGGGTGGTGGGGGGGGTTATGTCGGGGCTGGCTGGAGCGGAGCCGTGGGCGGCGCGGCCGCGGGGAACAGGGCGGAGGGGAGCGGAGCGGGGCGCGCTCTGGACGGGGACCGGGACTGTACCGGGGTTTTGTAGCCTGTCTGGTTTATGGCTGAGTTTGGTAGGTTCTTATAGTGGCTGCTAGGGAGGGGTCTCTGGGTTGTTTTGGGTGTACTTTATTTTAGGGGTTGTTTGGTGAGGATTCAGTGGGGTCTGCTGTTAGGTTTAGGTTGTAGGGTAGGGGGCGTGTTGCCAGTTTGGGGGTATGTTCTGGGTTGTTTGGGGTGTTTAGGGTTGTTTGGGGTGATTCAGTGGGGTCTGCTGTTAGGTTTGGGTTGTAGGAGAGGGGGGGGGGGGTTGTTGTTTGGGGGGATGTTTTGGGTTGTTTGGGGTGTTTTTGGGTTGATTGGGGTGATCTACAGTGGGGTCTGCTGTTAGGTTTAGGTTGTAGGGTGGGGGGGATGTATTGTATGCTTTTCTGGGGAGTTTTTCAGGGTTTGGGGTGATTCAGTGGGGTCTGATGTTAGGTTTAGGTTGTAGGGTGGGGGGGGATGTATTGTCTGCTTTTCTGGGGAGTTTTTCAGGGTTTGGGGTGATTCAGTGGGGTCTGATGTTAGGTTTAGGTTGTAGGGTGGGGGGGTGTTAATCAGTTGTTTGGTTAGGTGTTTTGGGGTTGATTGGGGTGATTCAGTGGGGGGGGGGTTTGTCTGTTTGGGGGGATTTTTGGATTGTTCGGGGTGTTTTGGGGTTGATTGGGGTGATTCAGTGGGGGGGTTTATCTGTTTGGGGGGATTTTTGGATTGTTCGGGGTGTTTTGGGGTTGATTGGGGTGATTCAGTGGGGGGGGGTTTGTCTGTTTGGGGGGAATTTTGGATTGTTCGGGGTGTTTTGGGGTTGATTGGGGTGATTCAGTGGAGGGGTTTATCTGTTTGGGGGGAGTTTTGGATTGTTCAGGGTGTTTAGGGTTGTTTGGGGTGAT
>CAUPSL010001244.1:25000-40000 GCA_963514005.1 Raja brachyura | reverse complement strand
CCTGTTAGGTATTCTACCTGTTTCTCTAGGATGTATCCTGATGTCTTAAGCTCTTCCAAAATGTCCCCTATTTCCTTTTGTGTTTCTTTATATATGGGCTCATCTAACTTAGTGTAGTGTTCTATCTTGTTCAGTTGCCTATGTGCCTCGAAGAGGTACTGTTGTCTGTCCATGATGACTATGCTGCTCCCCTTGTCTGCTGGTTTGATCACTATCTCATTGTTGTCCCTCAGCTCCATCAAGGCATGCCTCTCTTTTCTGGTGAGGTTAGACTTATCTTTCATTGTGGGCATATCCCCAATGGCTGATGCTGTCTCTGTTATAAATTCTGTTATCTCTCTAGGGACATCCTCGTCGTCTGGGGTCCATCCTGTGAGTGGCCTGAAGGGTATAATTTCGCCAGGCTCTGCGCCACTGAAGTGGTGTATTAACTTAATGGATCGATAAAATCTGTGTAGGTCACCCTGCACTTGTTCCTTGTGGGATTTGGGAGTAGGGACGAAGGTGAGGCCTCTGTTCAGTACCCTCTCTTGGGTTTCCGTAAGGGAGAATGTCTTAGAAAGGTTGATGATTGTTTTCCCTAATTGTGGGGCCTGCCTCTCTTGGCATGGTGTCCCTAACAGTTTAAATGCTTCATCCATTCTCTGATTATGGCTCGGGCTGTGGGTTCTGTCCAGTGGATATGGTCTGCGGCTACTTTAAACTGGCAGGTGGGAATAGTGGGAATGTGTTTCTTGGTCTGTATGTAGTCATTAAGTTGTCTGAGTGTGTCCTGCTCTGGTGCTGGGAGAGATTGGCTGAAGTTGATCATGGGGATCCATATGCTGGCATTAGGGAATTTCCCCCTGGCCATCCTGATTAGTGTTTGGAGTTGTTTGATGGCCGTCTGTGGTCTTTGTTCCTTATGATTAATGCCAAAAGAGAGAATTACTTTTTGGGTTTCTGGACACTGGTTCAATTTGTCAAGGATGGAAGTGCCATGTGTACATTTGGCTCCTGGATAGCTGTCCAATTGTATGTTATTGTTGGAGAATTTGGGGATCCTGGCAATATTTGAATCTCCAATTATTAAAACAGGCTTGCTGGCTTGTAGCTTCCAGGTAACATTTTTCTGACTTGTATGGGGGTGTCTGGTTACTTCTGCCAGTCTCTTCCCTGAACCCCTCCGTGTGTGCTGCTGAAAGTCGTCCTGTGAATTGCTAACTGTGTCTGGGGTCCTCTGCTGCTGCGTGCAACTACGTGTTGGTCTAACCCTCGGTGCTGGGACCCCGTGTGTTGGAGTGGGAACGGTTGGTGCGAGGGAAGGAGTAGCAGTACCGGACCTGATTACCTGTGGCACCGCGGTCGTGACTTCCTGTCCGGCTGTGCCCGTGGTCCGCTGGGTCTCTCCACGGGAGGGTCTGCGCTCGGCCCGTGGTCTCTGGGGGAGAGGGCCGTGGGTGCCCTGGCGTGAGGAGAGGCTCCGGTCGATGAGGGCGGACGCGCTGGGGGATTCGGAGCGCGGGGGCCGTGTCCAGTCCTCGGAGCCGGTGTCGGCCGCGGACCGGAAGTGGGCCTGGGGCTCGCGTGCCGGGGAGGCCGGCTGGTCACGCATGCGCCGGTTGTTGCGGTCGCGACACCACGATCTGGGGGCTGATGGGTGGACGCACCGGGGTGGTGGGGGGGGTTATGTCGGGGCTGGCTGGAGCGGAGCCGTGGGCGGCGCGGCCGCGGGGAACAGGGCGGAGGGGAGCGGAGCGGGGCGCGCTCTGGACGGGGACCGGGACTGGGCGGGAGGCCCATACAGTGCGGGGTTGATCGATTTGGTTTTCCTGTGAAATAGTAAACAAATCTTGCGGGATATGTACCGCTACATTAGACGTTACAGTCGCTGACTTGCGAGCCTGGCAATCTCGCAAGCAGTTCTGTTCAGGCCCAGTCTCTGAGGTCAGGTTCATAACACGGGATCTAAGATCCTCCATTCTGATTTTAAATTTTTCTCCCAAATTTTTCTTGTTCCAGATTAGGGCCTTGGCGACCGCTTCCTGCACACGATCTGTAGGCTGGCCCTCGCGATATTCATCCTCCAGGCACTCCAGACTATTTTGGTAATGTTCAATCAAAATTTGTCGTGTTTGTTTTGCCCAGGTTTCAGCATTAGAAGCCAATTTTTTTAATGTTTCCTGGGAGGGATTTGCTGGTTTTACAAAGTGTGTTAATATCTTGGCCTGCCTCGTGATACCCTTAGGGGGTACGTTCCGTTGTTTTAGAACTCCTAAATGGTGTAAAGCCTGGGCCATTTTATAAATAATTCTTACAGCAACTGCAAAGGAATCCCTCTGGCGAGATTGATTGCTGTGCTGGTTGCGATTGACCCCATTACTGTTGTTAAAAAATCTCCCTTTCCCCCCTTCCCTCTGCATGTTATAACTCATTTCAGGCTTAGTAGACTATGCTGCAATGCTAACACAGACAAATCTAAGCATCAAATATATCAAGCGTCGTAGGGTTAACACCAAGGTGCTCACCAAGTCTTTGGTTATTTCCAGCTTGCGGAGACCGCTTGCCGAACTCTTCCCGACTGGGCAACGATTTTCTCCAGTTTCGCTATTGCTTTAGCTTCATCAGGGAAAGAGATCTAATTCTAGACGTTTTGGGTTTTTAAAAGGTAGGTTAATGTTCCTCCCTTTCTGGGTGGAGCTTCCCATGTGCTGGGTCCTAAGACCGGTCACTTTGGTTGGGCTCCTCCTGTTCTTTGTTTGGACTGGTCTGTCCACTTTTTTTGTTTGTTAGTTACAAAATGTCTCTGGTATCTTATATCATTTGCTGCTAGTGTTTTCAGTCTCTGTTGATCAATAAATGTCCAAAAACCTCTTGTCCACAATCATGTTCTGCAAGTCTAAGTTATGTATGTGCTCTGCCAACATGTTTCTTGTGTGTGTGGTGCCCAAGGTTCTTCTGGGCAGGGGGTCCTGGCTGGGGTAGGGGTGGGTTTCCTGTTGTAGATATGTCAGGTTCTAGTACCTCTGTTTTGTAGCCTGTCTGGTTTATGGCTGAGTTTGGTAGGTTCTTATAGTGGCTGCTGGGGAGGGGTCTCTGGGTTGTTTTGGGTGTACTTTTTTTGGGGGGGTTGTTTGGTGAGGATTCAGTGGGGTCTGCTGTTAGGTTTAGGTTGTAGGGTGGGGGGGTTTATTGTCAGTTTGGGGGGATGTTTTGGGTTGTTCGGGGTGTTTTTAGGGATGTTTGGGGTAATCTTCAGTGGGGTCTGCTGTTAGGTTTAGGTTGTAGGGTGGGGGGAGTGTTAATCAGTTGTTTGGGGACGTGTTTTGGGTTGTTCAGGGTGTTTTGGGATTGATTGGGGTGATTCAATGGGGGGTATCTGTTTGGGGCGATTTTTGGATTGTTCGGGGTGTTTTGGGGTTGATTGGGGTGTTTCAGTGAGGGGGAGTTTAATCTGTTTGTGAGGATTTTTGGATTCTTCGGGGTGTTTTGGGGTTGATTGGGGTGTTTCAGTGAGGGGGGGTTTTATCTGTTTGGGGGGATTTTAGGATTGTTCGGGGTGTTTTGGGGTTGATCGGGGTGATTCAGTGGGGGGGGGGGTTTAATCTGTTTGGGGGGATTTTTGGATTGTTCGGGGTGTTTTGGGGTTGGTTGGGGTGATTCAGTGGGGTCTGCTGTTAGGTTTAGGTGGTAGGGTGGGGGGGGGGGTTTATCTGGGGGGATTTGTGGGTTGTTCGGGGTGTTTTGTGGTTGATTGGGGTGATTCAATGGGGTCTGCTGTTAGGTTTAGGTTGTAGGGGAGGGGGGGGGGTGTATTGTCTGCTTTACTGGGGAGTTTTTTTAGGGTTTGGGGTGACTCAGTGGGGTCTGATGTTAGGTTTAGGTTGTAGGGTGGGGGGCTGTTAATCAGTTGTTTGGTTAGGTGATTTGGGTTGTTCGGGGTGTTTTGGGGTTGATTGGGGTGATTCAGTGGGGGGGGGGTTAATCTGTTTGGGGGGATTTTTGGATTGTTCGGGGTGTTTTGGGGTTGATTGGGGTGATTCGGTGGGGGGGTTTGTCTGTTTGGTGGGATTTTTGGTTTGTTTGGGGTGTTTTGGGGTTGATTGGGGTGATTCAGTGGGGGGGGGTTATCTGTTTGGGGGGATTTTTGGATTGTTCGGGGTGTTTTGGGGTTGATTGGGGTGATTCAGTGGGGGGGGTTTGTCTGTTTGGGGGGAATTTTGCATTGTTCGGGGTGTTTTGGGGTTGATTGGGGTGATTCAGTGGAGGGGTTTATCTGTTTGGGGGGAGTTTTGGATTGTTCGGGGTGTTTAGGGTTGTGTGGGGTGATTCAGTGGGGTCTGCTGTTAGGTTTAGGTTGTAGGGATGGGGGTGGGTTTAGGGTTAGGTTTAGGTTGTAGGGGAGGGGGGGGGTGTTTGTCAGTTGTTTGGGGGGATGTTTAGGGTTGTTTGGGGCGTTTAGGGTTGTTTGGGGTGATTCAGTGGGGTCTGGTTGTAGGGGAGGGGGGGTGTTGTCAGTTGTTTGGGGGGATGCTTTGGGGTGTTTTTTAGGGTTGTTTAGGGTTAAGGTTATCCTCGGGTGAGCTGTGACTGTCCTGTCTGACCATCATTTGGCTCCCTTTCTGGTTCGTCCTGTCTCCCTAACCTGGTTTTAGAGTGTCCCTCACTTCAATCCTATGCTTATTCGAGTCCACTCTCTAGGTTGGTACTGTTATTCTCCATCATCTCCCCACCCTTTGGTTTGGGTTTCACCCTCCTGACTCCATTTGAATCTTTTCTGTGGCCTGCTCCTTCTGCAGTTTTGATTTGCCTGAGTGATGAAGCCCGTGTCACTGAAAAGGTTAGGTTGTGATTTATCGGACAGTGGGACAAAAGCCCTCTGGTGCTTGTTGATCTCCCCCTGGGGATTGCTTTTCACTATGTACTGTCACTTGGTACTTGGCCCACGGTTTCATCACCCTTGTCCAAATCTATTTGCCTTACACTTGCCCTTCCATAGATTTGTAGGAGTCAGTTAGGATCCACCCTAGGTTTGAGTTTATGCTAGATTTAGGCCATTGGGCTCTTTTGTCTGTAGCGCTTCTATCCATAGCCTCTCTGCTCGCTTCCGTCTCCCTGTTGTCCAATTTATGTTTGTTTCCAGGCCCATGATCTCTAGGGACTGGATCCCATGTTGCTGGAAGTGTCTGCTAATGGGTGTGGATTGGTCCCCCCTTGTGATGTTGCTGAGGTGTCCTGTCAGTCTGACTCTGATGCTGTTACCTGTTTCGCCTATGTACAGCAAGTTACACTCTTTACATCTAATTGCATACACCACATTCTTTTGCTCACAGGTTATTCTCTGTGCTATCTGGCCTCTCTTCCCCGTTATACTGTTCTCTATATTCTTGGCTATTACTAAGTGGGTGCAGGCTCCACACCGTCTCTGTCCACAGTCTGGGCTTGTGTGTAAACTTGTACTGACCAGGATGTCCTTCAGATTTTTAGCCCGTTTGAATGCTGACATTACCTTGTACCCCTTTAGTGTGGCAAATCCCCTTTGGAATTGTTCAAAACGGCCCTTGACTATTTTGTGGGCCTGGACAGCCATGTTGGCATATCTTGTTATTAGTGGTAAGTTCAATGTGGTCCCTGGTCTAGGTCTGGGCGCTTGTATGCTTTTTAGAAAATCTGACTTGATGTGTCTTAATTTCCGTTTGCAGTAACCCCTCTGTCTGAGGGCGGTGAAGAGGGTGCTTGTGGCCTGGTTGAAGTCCTCCTCCCTGGTACATATACGGTGGAAGCGGGTCAGTTGTGACTTAACGATACCCCTGAAGGTATGTTTTGGGTGGTGGCTCGTGGTGTGTAGGAGGGTGTGGGTGTCTGTGGGTTTGAAAAAGACTTTGGTCGCTAGTTTATGGTCCTGATTATCTAATGATGGTAGTTTAAAGACAGTGGTGTCGAGGAAGTCCACCCTCTCCTGGCTAGTCATGGCCTTTACCTTGATGGAAGGGTGGTGGGCATTGAGTATGTTAATAAACTCCTCTAATTCCCCTTCTGAGTGTGTCCACACTCCCCAAATGTCATCGAGGAATCTATAGTAGCACATTGGACGCTTGGGACATTTGTGGAAAACTGTCTCCTCCCATTCTGCCATGTATATGTTGGCATACGCTGGGGCAAACTTCTTCCCCATTGCTGTCCCTTTGACTTGTAAATAGAATTCCCCGTTAAATTCAAAGTCATTCTTGGTCAAACCCAGATCAAGTAGTTTAACTAGGGCCTCGTCTGGCCTCTCTGGGTCAGGATTTCTCTGTAGGATGTTTTTGACCGCCTGTATCCCCCTGTCTGTCTCTATGTTTGTGTACAGGCTTTCCACATCCATGGTGAAGAGTATTGCGTTGGGCGGTATGCTGAGGGAGTTAACTATTCGGGTGAAGTGGTAGGTGTCTTTGATGTAGCTGGGGTGCTGTTGTGCCAGTGGGTTCAGGTAGTGGTCAATGTATTCTGCTACCCCATAGGATTCGCTACTACAGTCTGACACTATGGGCCTACCTGGCGGTATTTCTCCAGGCACTGTCCATGTGTCTGGGTTTTTGTGTATCTTTGGGAGCATGTAGAACTTCCTCGCCCTGGGTTGTTGGCCTGTTAGGTATTCTACCTGTTTCTCTAGGATGTATCCTGATGTCTTAAGCTCTTCCAAAATGTCCCCTATTTCCTTTTGTGTTTCTTTATATATGGGCTCATCTAACTTAGTGTAGTGTTCTATCTTGTTCAGTTGCCTATGTGCCTCGAAGAGGTACTGTTGTCTGTCCATGATGACTATGCTGCTCCCCTTGTCTGCTGGTTTGATCACTATCTCATTGTTGTCCCTCAGCTCCATCAAGGCATGCCTCTCTTTTCTGGTGAGGTTAGACTTATCTTTCATTGTGGGCATATCCCCAATGGCTGATGCTGTCTCTGTTATAAATTCTGTTATCTCTCTAGGGACATCCTCGTCGTCTGGGGTCCATCCTGTGAGTGGCCTGAAGGGTATAATTTCGCCAGGCTCTGCGCCACTGAAGTGGTGTATTAACTTAATGGATCGATAAAATCTGTGTAGGTCACCCTGCACTTGTTCCTTGTGGGATTTGGGAGTAGGGACGAAGGTGAGGCCTCTGTTCAGTACCCTCTCTTGGGTTTCCGTAAGGGAGAATGTCTTAGAAAGGTTGATGATTGTTTTCCCTAATTGTGGGGCCTGCCTCTCTTGGCATGGTGTCCCTAACAGTTTAAATGCTTCATCCATTCTCTGATTATGGCTCGGGCTGTGGGTTCTGTCCAGTGGATATGGTCTGCGGCTACTTTAAACTGGCAGGTGGGAATAGTGGGAATGTGTTTCTTGGTCTGTATGTAGTCATTAAGTTGTCTGAGTGTGTCCTGCTCTGGTGCTGGGAGAGATTGGCTGAAGTTGATCATGGGGATCCATATGCTGGCATTAGGGAATTTCCCCCTGGCCATCCTGATTAGTGTTTGGAGTTGTTTGATGGCCGTCTGTGGTCTTTGTTCCTTATGATTAATGCCAAAAGAGAGAATTACTTTTTGGGTTTCTGGACACTGGTTCAATTTGTCAAGGATGGAAGTGCCATGTGTACATTTGGCTCCTGGATAGCTGTCCAATTGTATGTTATTGTTGGAGAATTTGGGGATCCTGGCAATATTTGAATCTCCAATTATTAAAACAGGCTTGCTGGCTTGTAGCTTCCAGGTAACATTTTTCTGACTTGTATGGGGGTGTCTGGTTACTTCTGCCAGTCTCTTCCCTGAACCCCTCCGTGTGTGCTGCTGAAAGTCGTCCTGTGAATTGCTAACTGTGTCTGGGGTCCTCTGCTGCTGCGTGCAACTACGTGTTGGTCTAACCCTCGGTGCTGGGACCCCGTGTGTTGGAGTGGGAACGGTTGGTGCGAGGGAAGGAGTAGCAGTACCGGACCTGATTACCTGTGGCACCGCGGTCGTGACTTCCTGTCCGGCTGTGCCCGTGGTCCGCTGGGTCTCTCCACGGGAGGGTCTGCGCTCGGCCCGTGGTCTCTGGGGGAGAGGGCCGTGGGTGCCCTGGCGTGAGGAGAGGCTCCGGTCGATGAGGGCGGACGCGCTGGGGGATTCGGAGCGCGGGGGCCGTGTCCAGTCCTCGGAGCCGGTGTCGGCCGCGGACCGGAAGTGGGCCTGGGGCTCGCGTGCCGGGGAGGCCGGCTGGTCACGCATGCGCCGGTTGTTGCGGTCGCGACACCACGATCTGGGGGCTGATGGGTGGACGCACCGGGGTGGTGGGGGGGGTTATGTCGGGGCTGGCTGGAGCGGAGCCGTGGGCGGCGCGGCCGCGGGGAACAGGGCGGAGGGGAGCGGAGCGGGGCGCGCTCTGGACGGGGACCGGGACTGGGCGGGAGGCCCATACAGTGCGGGGTTGATCGATTTGGTTTTCCTGTGAAATAGTAAACAAATCTTGCGGGATATGTACCGCTACATTAGACGTTACAGTCGCTGACTTGCGAGCCTGGCAATCTCGCAAGCAGTTCTGTTCAGGCCCAGTCTCTGAGGTCAGGTTCATAACACGGGATCTAAGATCCTCCATTCTGATTTTAAATTTTTCTCCCAAATTTTTCTTGTTCCAGATTAGGGCCTTGGCGACCGCTTCCTGCACACGATCTGTAGGCTGGCCCTCGCGATATTCATCCTCCAGGCACTCCAGACTATTTTGGTAATGTTCAATCAAAATTTGTCGTGTTTGTTTTGCCCAGGTTTCAGCATTAGAAGCCAATTTTTTTAATGTTTCCTGGGAGGGATTTGCTGGTTTTACAAAGTGTGTTAATATCTTGGCCTGCCTCGTGATACCCTTAGGGGGTACGTTCCGTTGTTTTAGAACTCCTAAATGGTGTAAAGCCTGGGCCATTTTATAAATAATTCTTACAGCAACTGCAAAGGAATCCCTCTGGCGAGATTGATTGCTGTGCTGGTTGCGATTGACCCCATTACTGTTGTTAAAAAATCTCCCTTTCCCCCCTTCCCTCTGCATGTTATAACTCATTTCAGGCTTAGTAGACTATGCTGCAATGCTAACACAGACAAATCTAAGCATCAAATATATCAAGCGTCGTAGGGTTAACACCAAGGTGCTCACCAAGTCTTTGGTTATTTCCAGCTTGCGGAGACCGCTTGCCGAACTCTTCCCGACTGGGCAACGATTTTCTCCAGTTTCGCTATTGCTTTAGCTTCATCAGGGAAAGAGATCTAATTCTAGACGTTTTGGGTTTTTAAAAGGTAGGTTAATGTTCCTCCCTTTCTGGGTGGAGCTTCCCATGTGCTGGGTCCTAAGACCGGTCACTTTGGTTGGGCTCCTCCTGTTCTTTGTTTGGACTGGTCTGTCCACTTTTTTTGTTTGTTAGTTACAAAATGTCTCTGGTATCTTATATCATTTGCTGCTAGTGTTTTCAGTCTCTGTTGATCAATAAATGTCCAAAAACCTCTTGTCCACAATCATGTTCTGCAAGTCTAAGTTATGTATGTGCTCTGCCAACATGTTTCTTGTGTGTGTGGTGCCCAAGGTTCCTCTGGGCAGGGGGTCCTGGCTGGGGTAGGGGTGGGTTTCCTGTTGTAGATATGTCAGGTTCTAGTACCTCTGTTTTGTAGCCTGTCTGGTTTATGGCTGAGTTTGGTAGGTTCTTATAGTGGCTGCTGGGGAGGGGTCTCTGGGTTGTTTTGGGTGTACTTTTTTTGGGGGGGTTGTTTGGTGAGGATTCAGTGGGGTCTGCTGTTAGGTTTAGGTTGTAGGGTGGGGGGGTTTATTGTCAGTTTGGGGGGATGTTTTGGGTTGTTCGGGGTGTTTTTAGGGATGTTTGGGGTAATCTTCAGTGGGGTCTGCTGTTAGGTTTAGGTTGTAGGGTGGGGGGAGTGTTAATCAGTTGTTTGGGGACGTGTTTTGGGTTGTTCAGGGTGTTTTGGGATTGATTGGGGTGATTCAATGGGGGGTATCTGTTTGGGGCGATTTTTGGATTGTTCGGGGTGTTTTGGGGTTGATTGGGGTGTTTCAGTGAGGGGGAGTTTAATCTGTTTGTGAGGATTTTTGGATTCTTCGGGGTGTTTTGGGGTTGATTGGGGTGTTTCAGTGAGGGGGGGTTTTATCTGTTTGGGGGGATTTTAGGATTGTTCGGGGTGTTTTGGGGTTGATCGGGGTGATTCAGTGGGGGGGGGGTTTAATCTGTTTGGGGGGATTTTTGGATTGTTCGGGGTGTTTTGGGGTTGGTTGGGGTGATTCAGTGGGGTCTGCTGTTAGGTTTAGGTGGTAGGGTGGGGGGGGGGGTTTATCTGGGGGGATTTGTGGGTTGTTCGGGGTGTTTTGTGGTTGATTGGGGTGATTCAATGGGGTCTGCTGTTAGGTTTAGGTTGTAGGGGAGGGGGGGGGGTGTATTGTCTGCTTTACTGGGGAGTTTTTTTAGGGTTTGGGGTGACTCAGTGGGGTCTGATGTTAGGTTTAGGTTGTAGGGTGGGGGGCTGTTAATCAGTTGTTTGGTTAGGTGATTTGGGTTGTTCGGGGTGTTTTGGGGTTGATTGGGGTGATTCAGTGGGGGGGGGGTTAATCTGTTTGGGGGGATTTTTGGATTGTTCGGGGTGTTTTGGGGTTGATTGGGGTGATTCGGTGGGGGGGTTTGTCTGTTTGGTGGGATTTTTGGTTTGTTTGGGGTGTTTTGGGGTTGATTGGGGTGATTCAGTGGGGGGGGGTTATCTGTTTGGGGGGATTTTTGGATTGTTCGGGGTGTTTTGGGGTTGATTGGGGTGATTCAGTGGGGGGGGTTTGTCTGTTTGGGGGGAATTTTGCATTGTTCGGGGTGTTTTGGGGTTGATTGGGGTGATTCAGTGGAGGGGTTTATCTGTTTGGGGGGAGTTTTGGATTGTTCGGGGTGTTTAGGGTTGTGTGGGGTGATTCAGTGGGGTCTGCTGTTAGGTTTAGGTTGTAGGGATGGGGGTGGGTTTAGGGTTAGGTTTAGGTTGTAGGGGAGGGGGGGGGTGTTTGTCAGTTGTTTGGGGGGATGTTTAGGGTTGTTTGGGGCGTTTAGGGTTGTTTGGGGTGATTCAGTGGGGTCTGGTTGTAGGGGAGGGGGGGTGTTGTCAGTTGTTTGGGGGGATGCTTTGGGGTGTTTTTTAGGGTTGTTTAGGGTTAAGGTTATCCTCGGGTGAGCTGTGACTGTCCTGTCTGACCATCATTTGGCTCCCTTTCTGGTTCGTCCTGTCTCCCTAACCTGGTTTTAGAGTGTCCCTCACTTCAATCCTATGCTTATTCGAGTCCACTCTCTAGGTTGGTACTGTTATTCTCCATCATCTCCCCACCCTTTGGTTTGGGTTTCACCCTCCTGACTCCATTTGAATCTTTTCTGTGGCCTGCTCCTTCTGCAGTTTTGATTTGCCTGAGTGATGAAGCCCGTGTCACTGAAAAGGTTAGGTTGTGATTTATCGGACAGTGGGACAAAAGCCCTCTGGTGCTTGTTGATCTCCCCCTGGGGATTGCTTTTCACTATGTACTGTCACTTGGTACTTGGCCCACGGTTTCATCACCCTTGTCCAAATCTATTTGCCTTACACTTGCCCTTCCATAGATTTGTAGGAGTCAGTTAGGATCCACCCTAGGTTTGAGTTTATGCTAGATTTAGGCCATTGGGCTCTTTTGTCTGTAGCGCTTCTATCCATAGCCTCTCTGCTCGCTTCCGTCTCCCTGTTGTCCAATTTATGTTTGTTTCCAGGCCCATGATCTCTAGGGACTGGATCCCATGTTGCTGGAAGTGTCTGCTAATGGGTGTGGATTGGTCCCCCCTTGTGATGTTGCTGAGGTGTCCTGTCAGTCTGACTCTGATGCTGTTACCTGTTTCGCCTATGTACAGCAAGTTACACTCTTTACATCTAATTGCATACACCACATTCTTTTGCTCACAGGTTATTCTCTGTGCTATCTGGCCTCTCTTCCCCGTTATACTGTTCTCTATATTCTTGGCTATTACTAAGTGGGTGCAGGCTCCACACCGTCTCTGTCCACAGTCTGGGCTTGTGTGTAAACTTGTACTGACCAGGATGTCCTTCAGATTTTTAGCCCGTTTGAATGCTGACATTACCTTGTACCCCTTTAGTGTGGCAAATCCCCTTTGGAATTGTTCAAAACGGCCCTTGACTATTTTGTGGGCCTGGACAGCCATGTTGGCATATCTTGTTATTAGTGGTAAGTTCAATGTGGTCCCTGGTCTAGGTCTGGGCGCTTGTATGCTTTTTAGAAAATCTGACTTGATGTGTCTTAATTTCCGTTTGCAGTAACCCCTCTGTCTGAGGGCGGTGAAGAGGGTGCTTGTGGCCTGGTTGAAGTCCTCCTCCCTGGTACATATACGGTGGAAGCGGGTCAGTTGTGACTTAACGATACCCCTGAAGGTATGTTTTGGGTGGTGGCTCGTGGTGTGTAGGAGGGTGTGGGTGTCTGTGGGTTTGAAAAAGACTTTGGTCGCTAGTTTATGGTCCTGATTATCTAATGATGGTAGTTTAAAGACAGTGGTGTCGAGGAAGTCCACCCTCTCCTGGCTAGTCATGGCCTTTACCTTGATGGAAGGGTGGTGGGCATTGAGTATGTTAATAAACTCCTCTAATTCCCCTTCTGAGTGTGTCCACACTCCCCAAATGTCATCGAGGAATCTATAGTAGCACATTGGACGCTTGGGACATTTGTGGAAAACTGTCTCCTCCCATTCTGCCATGTATATGTTGGCATACGCTGGGGCAAACTTCTTCCCCATTGCTGTCCCTTTGACTTGTAAATAGAATTCCCCGTTAAATTCAAAGTCATTCTTGGTCAAACCCAGATCAAGTAGTTTAACTAGGGCCTCGTCTGGCCTCTCTGGGTCAGGATTTCTCTGTAGGATGTTTTTGACCGCCTGTATCCCCCTGTCTGTCTCTATGTTTGTGTACAGGCTTTCCACATCCATGGTGAAGAGTATTGCGTTGGGCGGTATGCTGAGGGAGTTAACTATTCGGGTGAAGTGGTAGGTGTCTTTGATGTAGCTGGGGTGCTGTTGTGCCAGTGGGTTCAGGTAGTGGTCAATGTATTCTGCTACCCCATAGGATTCGCTACTACAGTCTGACACTATGGGCCTACCTGGCGGTATTTCTCCAGGCACTGTCCATGTGTCTGGGTTTTTGTGTATCTTTGGGAGCATGTAGAACTTCCTCGCCCTGGGTTGTTGGCCTGTTAGGTATTCTACCTGTTTCTCTAGGATGTATCCTGATGTCTTAAGCTCTTCCAAAATGTCCCCTATTTCCTTTTGTGTTTCTTTATATATGGGCTCATCTAACTTAGTGTAGTGTTCTATCTTGTTCAGTTGCCTATGTGCCTCGAAGAGGTACTGTTGTCTGTCCATGATGACTATGCTGCTCCCCTTGTCTGCTGGTTTGATCACTATCTCATTGTTGTCCCTCAGCTCCATCAAGGCATGCCTCTCTTTTCTGGTGAGGTTAGACTTATCTTTCATTGTGGGCATATCCCCAATGGCTGATGCTGTCTCTGTTATAAATTCTGTTATCTCTCTAGGGACATCCTCGTCGTCTGGGGTCCATCCTGTGAGTGGCCTGAAGGGTATAATTTCGCCAGGCTCTGCGCCACTGAAGTGGTGTATTAACTTAATGGATCGATAAAATCTGTGTAGGTCACCCTGCACTTGTTCCTTGTGGGATTTGGGAGTAGGGACGAAGGTGAGGCCTCTGTTCAGTACCCTCTCTTGGGTTTCCGTAAGGGAGAATGTCTTAGAAAGGTTGATGATTGTTTTCCCTAATTGTGGGGCCTGCCTCTCTTGGCATGGTGTCCCTAACAGTTTAAATGCTTCATCCATTCTCTGATTATGGCTCGGGCTGTGGGTTCTGTCCAGTGGATATGGTCTGCGGCTACTTTAAACTGGCAGGTGGGAATAGTGGGAATGTGTTTCTTGGTCTGTATGTAGTCATTAAGTTGTCTGAGTGTGTCCTGCTCTGGTGCTGGGAGAGATTGGCTGAAGTTGATCATGGGGATCCATATGCTGGCATTAGGGAATTTCCCCCTGGCCATCCTGATTAGTGTTTGGAGTTGTTTGATGGCCGTCTGTGGTCTTTGTTCCTTATGATTAATGCCAAAAGAGAGAATTACTTTTTGGGTTTCTGGACACTGGTTCAATTTGTCAAGGATGGAAGTGCCATGTGTACATTTGGCTCCTGGATAGCTGTCCAATTGTATGTTATTGTTGGAGAATTTGGGGATCCTGGCAATATTTGAATCTCCAATTATTAAAACAGGCTTGCTGGCTTGTAGCTTCCAGGTAACATTTTTCTGACTTGTATGGGGGTGTCTGGTTACTTCTGCCAGTCTCTTCCCTGAACCCCTCCGTGTGTGCTGCTGAAAGTCGTCCTGTGAATTGCTAACTGTGTCTGGGGTCCTCTGCTGCTGCGTGCAACTACGTGTTGGTCTAACCCTCGGTGCTGGGACCCCGTGTGTTGGAGTGGGAACGGTTGGTGCGAGGGAAGGAGTAGCAGTACCGGACCTGATTACCTGTGGCACCGCGGTCGTGACTTCCTGTCCGGCTGTGCCCGTGGTCCGCTGGGTCTCTCCACGGGAGGGTCTGCGCTCGGCCCGTGGTCTCTGGGGGAGAGGGCCGTGGGTGCCCTGGCGTGAGGAGAGGCTCCGGTCGATGAGGGCGGACGCGCTGGGGGATTCGGAGCGCGGGGGCCGTGTCCAGTCCTCGGAGCCGGTGTCGGCCGCGGACCGGAAGTGGGCCTGGGGCTCGCGTGCCGGGGAGGCCGGCTGGTCTGGCGCCGGTTGTTGCGGTCGCGACACCACGATCTGGGGGCTGATGGGTGGACGCACCGGGGTGGTGGGGGGGGTTATGTCGGGGCTGGCTGGAGCGGAGCCGTGGGCGGCGCGGCCGCGGGGAACAGGGCGGAGGGGAGCGGAGCGGGGCGCGCTCTGGACGGGGACCGGGACTGGGCGGGAGGCCCATACAGTGCGGGGTTGATCGA
>CAUPSL010001244.1:0-12500 GCA_963514005.1 Raja brachyura | reverse complement strand
TAGGGTTAGGGTTAGGGTTAGGGTTAGGGTTAGGGTTAGGGTTAGGGTTAGGGTTAGGGTTAGGGTTAGGGTTAGGGTTAGGGTTAGGGTTAGGGTTAGGGTTAGGGTTAGGGTTAGGGTTAGGGTTAGGGTTAGGGTTAGGGTTAGGGTTAGGGTTAGGGTTAGGGTTAGGGTTAGGGTTAGGGTTAGGGTTAGGGTTAGGGTTAGGGTTAGGGTTAGGGTTAGGGTTAGGGTTAGGGTTAGGGTTAGGGTTAGGGTTAGGGTTAGGGTTAGGGTTAGGGTTAGGGTTAGGGTTAGGGTTAGGGTTAGGGTTAGGGTTAGGGTTAGGGTTAGGGTTAGGGTTAGGGTTAGGGTTAGGGTTAGGGTTAGGGTTAGGGTTAGGGTTAGGGTTAGGGTTAGGGTTAGGGTTAGGGTTAGGGTTAGGGTTAGGGTTAGGGTTAGGGTTAGGGTTAGGGTTAGGGTTAGGGTTAGGGTTAGGGTTAGGGTTAGGGTTAGGGTTAGGGTTAGGGTTAGGGTTAGGGTTAGGGTTAGGGTTAGGGTTAGGGTTAGGGTTAGGGTTAGGGTTAGGGTTAGGGTTAGGGTTAGGGTTAGGGTTAGGGTTAGGGTTAGGGTTAGGGTTAGGGTTAGGGTTAGGGTTAGGGTTAGGGTTAGGGTTAGGGTTAGGGTTAGGGTTAGGGTTAGGGTTAGGGTTAGGGTTAGGGTTAGGGTTAGGGTTAGGGTTAGGGTTAGGGTTAGGGTTAGGGTTAGGGTTAGGGTTAGGGTTAGGGTTAGGGTTAGGGTTAGGGTTAGGGTTAGGGTTAGGGTTAGGGTTAGGGTTAGGGTTAGGGTTAGGGTTAGGGTTAGGGTTAGGGTTAGGGTTAGGGTTAGGGTTAGGGTTAGGGTTAGGGTTAGGGTTAGGGTTAGGGTTAGGGTTAGGGTTAGGGTTAGGGTTAGGGTTAGGGTTAGGGTTAGGGTTAGGGTTAGGGTTAGGGTTAGGGTTAGGGTTAGGGTTAGGGTTAGGGTTAGGGTTAGGGTTAGGGTTAGGGTTAGGGTTAGGGTTAGGGTTAGGGTTAGGGTTAGGGTTAGGGTTAGGGTTAGGGTTAGGGTTAGGGTTAGGGTTAGGGTTAGGGTTAGGGTTAGGGTTAGGGTTAGGGTTAGGGTTAGGGTTAGGGTTAGGGTTAGGGTTAGGGTTAGGGTTAGGGTTAGGGTTAGGGTTAGGGTTAGGGTTAGGGTTAGGGTTAGGGTTAGGGTTAGGGTTAGGGTTAGGGTTAGGGTTAGGGTTAGGGTTAGGGTTAGGGTTAGGGTTAGGGTTAGGGTTAGGGTTAGGGTTAGGGTTAGGGTTAGGGTTAGGGTTAGGGTTAGGGTTAGGGTTAGGGTTAGGGTTAGGGTTAGGGTTAGGGTTAGGGTTAGGGTTAGGGTTAGGGTTAGGGTTAGGGTTAGGGTTAGGGTTAGGGTTAGGGTTAGGGTTAGGGTTAGGGTTAGGGTTAGGGTTAGGGTTAGGGTTAGGGTTAGGGTTAGGGTTAGGGTTAGGGTTAGGGTTAGGGTTAGGGTTAGGGTTAGGGTTAGGGTTAGGGTTAGGGTTAGGGTTAGGGTTAGGGTTAGGGTTAGGGTTAGGGTTAGGGTTAGGGTTAGGGTTAGGGTTAGGGTTAGGGTTAGGGTTAGGGTTAGGGTTAGGGTTAGGGTTAGGGTTAGGGTTAGGGTTAGGGTTAGGGTTAGGGTTAGGGTTAGGGTTAGGGTTAGGGTTAGGGTTAGGGTTAGGGTTAGGGTTAGGGTTAGGGTTAGGGTTAGGGTTAGGGTTAGGGTTAGGGTTAGGGTTAGGGTTAGGGTTAGGGTTAGGGTTAGGGTTAGGGTTAGGGTTAGGGTTAGGGTTAGGGTTAGGGTTAGGGTTAGGGTTAGGGTTAGGGTTAGGGTTAGGGTTAGGGTTAGGGTTAGGGTTAGGGTTAGGGTTAGGGTTAGGGTTAGGGTTAGGGTTAGGGTTAGGGTTAGGGTTAGGGTTAGGGTTAGGGTTAGGGTTAGGGTTAGGGTTAGGGTTAGGGTTAGGGTTAGGGTTAGGGTTAGGGTTAGGGTTAGGGTTAGGGTTAGGGTTAGGGTTAGGGTTAGGGTTAGGGTTAGGGTTAGGGTTAGGGTTAGGGTTAGGGTTAGGGTTAGGGTTAGGGTTAGGGTTAGGGTTAGGGTTAGGGTTAGGGTTAGGGTTAGGGTTAGGGTTAGGGTTAGGGTTAGGGTTAGGGTTAGGGTTAGGGTTAGGGTTAGGGTTAGGGTTAGGGTTAGGGTTAGGGTTAGGGTTAGGGTTAGGGTTAGGGTTAGGGTTAGGGTTAGGGTTAGGGTTAGGGTTAGGGTTAGGGTTAGGGTTAGGGTTAGGGTTAGGGTTAGGGTTAGGGTTAGGGTTAGGGTTAGGGTTAGGGTTAGGGTTAGGGTTAGGGTTAGGGTTAGGGTTAGGGTTAGGGTTAGGGTTAGGGTTAGGGTTAGGGTTAGGGTTAGGGTTAGGGTTAGGGTTAGGGTTAGGGTTAGGGTTAGGGTTAGGGTTAGGGTTAGGGTTAGGGTTAGGGTTAGGGTTAGGGTTAGGGTTAGGGTTAGGGTTAGGGTTAGGGTTAGGGTTAGGGTTAGGGTTAGGGTTAGGGTTAGGGTTAGGGTTAGGGTTAGGGTTAGGGTTAGGGTTAGGGTTAGGGTTAGGGTTAGGGTTAGGGTTAGGGTTAGGGTTAGGGTTAGGGTTAGGGTTAGGGTTAGGGTTAGGGTTAGGGTTAGGGTTAGGGTTAGGGTTAGGGTTAGGGTTAGGGTTAGGGTTAGGGTTAGGGTTAGGGTTAGGGTTAGGGTTAGGGTTAGGGTTAGGGTTAGGGTTAGGGTTAGGGTTAGGGTTAGGGTTAGGGTTAGGGTTAGGGTTAGGGTTAGGGTTAGGGTTAGGGTTAGGGTTAGGGTTAGGGTTAGGGTTAGGGTTAGGGTTAGGGTTAGGGTTAGGGTTAGGGTTAGGGTTAGGGTTAGGGTTAGGGTTAGGGTTAGGGTTAGGGTTAGGGTTAGGGTTAGGGTTCAGGGTTAGGGTTAGGGTTAGGGTTAGGGTTAGGGTTAGGGTTAGGGTTAGGGTTAGGGTTAGGGTTAGGGTTAGGGTTAGGGTTAGGGTTAGGGTTAGGGTTAGGGTTAGGGTTAGGGTTAGGGTTAGGGTTAGGGTTAGGGTTAGGGTTAGGGTTAGGGTTAGGGTTAGGGTTAGGGTTAGGGTTAGGGTTAGGGTTAGGGTTAGGGTTAGGGTTAGGGTTAGGGTTAGGGTTAGGGTTAGGGTTAGGGTTAGGGTTAGGGTTAGGGTTAGGGTTAGGGTTAGGGTTAGGGTTAGGGTTAGGGTTAGGGTTAGGGTTAGGGTTAGGGTTAGGGTTAGGGTTAGGGTTAGGGTTAGGGTTAGGGTTAGGGTTAGGGTTAGGGTTAGGGTTAGGGTTAGGGTTAGGGTTAGGGTTAGGGTTAGGGTTAGGGTTAGGGTTAGGGTTAGGGTTAGGGTTAGGGTTAGGGTTAGGGTTAGGGTTAGGGTTAGGGTTAGGGTTAGGGTTAGGGTTAGGGTTAGGGTTAGGGTTAGGGTTAGGGTTAGGGTTAGGGTTAGGGTTAGGGTTAGGGTTAGGGTTAGGGTTAGGGTTAGGGTTAGGGTTAGGGTTAGGGTTAGGGTTAGGGTTAGGGTTAGGGTTAGGGTTAGGGTTAGGGTTAGGGTTAGGGTTAGGGTTAGGGTTAGGGTTAGGGTTAGGGTTAGGGTTAGGGTTAGGGTTAGGGTTAGGGTTAGGGTTAGGGTTAGGGTTAGGGTTAGGGTTAGGGTTAGGGTTAGGGTTAGGGTTAGGGTTAGGGTTAGGGTTAGGGTTAGGGTTAGGGTTAGGGTTAGGGTTAGGGTTAGGGTTAGGGTTAGGGTTAGGGTTAGGGTTAGGGTTAGGGTTAGGGTTAGGGTTAGGGTTAGGGTTAGGGTTAGGGTTAGGGTTAGGGTTAGGGTTAGGGTTAGGGTTAGGGTTAGGGTTAGGGTTAGGGTTAGGGTTAGGGTTAGGGTTAGGGTTAGGGTTAGGGTTAGGGTTAGGGTTAGGGTTAGGGTTAGGGTTAGGGTTAGGGTTAGGGTTAGGGTTAGGGTTAGGGTTAGGGTTAGGGTTAGGGTTAGGGTTAGGGTTAGGGTTAGGGTTAGGGTTAGGGTTAGGGTTAGGGTTAGGGTTAGGGTTAGGGTTAGGGTTAGGGTTAGGGTTAGGGTTAGGGTTAGGGTTAGGGTTAGGGTTAGGGTTAGGGTTAGGGTTAGGGTTAGGGTTAGGGTTAGGGTTAGGGTTAGGGTTAGGGTTAGGGTTAGGGTTAGGGTTAGGGTTAGGGTTAGGGTTAGGGTTAGGGTTAGGGTTAGGGTTAGGGTTAGGGTTAGGGTTAGGGTTAGGGTTAGGGTTAGGGTTAGGGTTAGGGTTAGGGTTAGGGTTAGGGTTAGGGTTAGGGTTAGGGTTAGGGTTAGGGTTAGGGTTAGGGTTAGGGTTAGGGTTAGGGTTAGGGTTAGGGTTAGGGTTAGGGTTAGGGTTAGGGTTAGGGTTAGGGTTAGGGTTAGGGTTAGGGTTAGGGTTAGGGTTAGGGTTAGGGTTAGGGTTAGGGTTAGGGTTAGGGTTAGGGTTAGGGTTAGGGTTAGGGTTAGGGTTAGGGTTAGGGTTAGGGTTAGGGTTAGGGTTAGGGTTAGGGTTAGGGTTAGGGTTAGGGTTAGGGTTAGGGTTAGGGTTAGGGTTAGGGTTAGGGTTAGGGTTAGGGTTAGGGTTAGGGTTAGGGTTAGGGTTAGGGTTAGGGTTAGGGTTAGGGTTAGGGTTAGGGTTAGGGTTAGGGTTAGGGTTAGGGTTAGGGTTAGGGTTAGGGTTAGGGTTAGGGTTAGGGTTAGGGTTAGGGTTAGGGTTAGGGTTAGGGTTAGGGTTAGGGTTAGGGTTAGGGTTAGGGTTAGGGTTAGGGTTAGGGTTAGGGTTAGGGTTAGGGTTAGGGTTAGGGTTAGGGTTAGGGTTAGGGTTAGGGTTAGGGTTAGGGTTAGGGTTAGGGTTAGGGTTAGGGTTAGGGTTAGGGTTAGGGTTAGGGTTAGGGTTAGGGTTAGGGTTAGGGTTAGGGTTAGGGTTAGGGTTAGGGTTAGGGTTAGGGTTAGGGTTAGGGTTAGGGTTAGGGTTAGGGTTAGGGTTAGGGTTAGGGTTAGGGTTAGGGTTAGGGTTAGGGTTAGGGTTAGGGTTAGGGTTAGGGTTAGGGTTAGGGTTAGGGTTAGGGTTAGGGTTAGGGTTAGGGTTAGGGTTAGGGTTAGGGTTAGGGTTAGGGTTAGGGTTAGGGTTAGGGTTAGGGTTAGGGTTAGGGTTAGGGTTAGGGTTAGGGTTAGGGTTAGGGTTAGGGTTAGGGTTAGGGTTAGGGTTAGGGTTAGGGTTAGGGTTAGGGTTAGGGTTAGGGTTAGGGTTAGGGTTAGGGTTAGGGTTAGGGTTAGGGTTAGGGTTAGGGTTAGGGTTAGGGTTAGGGTTAGGGTTAGGGTTAGGGTTAGGGTTAGGGTTAGGGTTAGGGTTAGGGTTAGGGTTAGGGTTAGGGTTAGGGTTAGGGTTAGGGTTAGGGTTAGGGTTAGGGTTAGGGTTAGGGTTAGGGTTAGGGTTAGGGTTAGGGTTAGGGTTAGGGTTAGGGTTAGGGTTAGGGTTAGGGTTAGGGTTAGGGTTAGGGTTAGGGTTAGGGTTAGGGTTAGGGTTAGGGTTAGGGTTAGGGTTAGGGTTAGGGTTAGGGTTAGGGTTAGGGTTAGGGTTAGGGTTAGGGTTAGGGTTAGGGTTAGGGTTAGGGTTAGGGTTAGGGTTAGGGTTAGGGTTAGGGTTAGGGTTAGGGTTAGGGTTAGGGTTAGGGTTAGGGTTAGGGTTAGGGTTAGGGTTAGGGTTAGGGTTAGGGTTAGGGTTAGGGTTAGGGTTAGGGTTAGGGTTAGGGTTAGGGTTAGGGTTAGGGTTAGGGTTAGGGTTAGGGTTAGGGTTAGGGTTAGGGTTAGGGTTAGGGTTAGGGTTAGGGTTAGGGTTAGGGTTAGGGTTAGGGTTAGGGTTAGGGTTAGGGTTAGGGTTAGGGTTAGGGTTAGGGTTAGGGTTAGGGTTAGGGTTAGGGTTAGGGTTAGGGTTAGGGTTAGGGTTAGGGTTAGGGTTAGGGTTAGGGTTAGGGTTAGGGTTAGGGTTAGGGTTAGGGTTAGGGTTAGGGTTAGGGTTAGGGTTAGGGTTAGGGTTAGGGTTAGGGTTAGGGTTAGGGTTAGGGTTAGGGTTAGGGTTAGGGTTAGGGTTAGGGTTAGGGTTAGGGTTAGGGTTAGGGTTAGGGTTAGGGTTAGGGTTAGGGTTAGGGTTAGGGTTAGGGTTAGGGTTAGGGTTAGGGTTAGGGTTAGGGTTAGGGTTAGGGTTAGGGTTAGGGTTAGGGTTAGGGTTAGGGTTAGGGTTAGGGTTAGGGTTAGGGTTAGGGTTAGGGTTAGGGTTAGGGTTAGGGTTAGGGTTAGGGTTAGGGTTAGGGTTAGGGTTAGGGTTAGGGTTAGGGTTAGGGTTAGGGTTAGGGTTAGGGTTAGGGTTAGGGTTAGGGTTAGGGTTAGGGTTAGGGTTAGGGTTAGGGTTAGGGTTAGGGTTAGGGTTAGGGTTAGGGTTAGGGTTAGGGTTAGGGTTAGGGTTAGGGTTAGGGTTAGGGTTAGGGTTAGGGTTAGGGTTAGGGTTAGGGTTAGGGTTAGGGTTAGGGTTAGGGTTAGGGTTAGGGTTAGGGTTAGGGTTAGGGTTAGGGTTAGGGTTAGGGTTAGGGTTAGGGTTAGGGTTAGGGTTAGGGTTAGGGTTAGGGTTAGGGTTAGGGTTAGGGTTAGGGTTAGGGTTAGGGTTAGGGTTAGGGTTAGGGTTAGGGTTAGGGTTAGGGTTAGGGTTAGGGTTAGGGTTAGGGTTAGGGTTAGGGTTAGGGTTAGGGTTAGGGTTAGGGTTAGGGTTAGGGTTAGGGTTAGGGTTAGGGTTAGGGTTAGGGTTAGGGTTAGGGTTAGGGTTAGGGTTAGGGTTAGGGTTAGGGTTAGGGTTAGGGTTAGGGTTAGGGTTAGGGTTAGGGTTAGGGTTAGGGTTAGGGTTAGGGTTAGGGTTAGGGTTAGGGTTAGGGTTAGGGTTAGGGTTAGGGTTAGGGTTAGGGTTAGGGTTAGGGTTAGGGTTAGGGTTAGGGTTAGGGTTAGGGTTAGGGTTAGGGTTAGGGTTAGGGTTAGGGTTAGGGTTAGGGTTAGGGTTAGGGTTAGGGTTAGGGTTAGGGTTAGGGTTAGGGTTAGGGTTAGGGTTAGGGTTAGGGTTAGGGTTAGGGTTAGGGTTAGGGTTAGGGTTAGGGTTAGGGTTAGGGTTAGGGTTAGGGTTAGGGTTAGGGTTAGGGTTAGGGTTAGGGTTAGGGTTAGGGTTAGGGTTAGGGTTAGGGTTAGGGTTAGGGTTAGGGTTAGGGTTAGGGTTAGGGTTAGGGTTAGGGTTAGGGTTAGGGTTAGGGTTAGGGTTAGGGTTAGGGTTAGGGTTAGGGTTAGGGTTAGGGTTAGGGTTAGGGTTAGGGTTAGGGTTAGGGTTAGGGTTAGGGTTAGGGTTAGGGTTAGGGTTAGGGTTAGGGTTAGGGTTAGGGTTAGGGTTAGGGTTAGGGTTAGGGTTAGGGTTAGGGTTAGGGTTAGGGTTAGGGTTAGGGTTAGGGTTAGGGTTAGGGTTAGGGTTAGGGTTAGGGTTAGGGTTAGGGTTAGGGTTAGGGTTAGGGTTAGGGTTAGGGTTAGGGTTAGGGTTAGGGTTAGGGTTAGGGTTAGGGTTAGGGTTAGGGTTAGGGTTAGGGTTAGGGTTAGGGTTAGGGTTAGGGTTAGGGTTAGGGTTAGGGTTAGGGTTAGGGTTAGGGTTAGGGTTAGGGTTAGGGTTAGGGTTAGGGTTAGGGTTAGGGTTAGGGTTAGGGTTAGGGTTAGGGTTAGGGTTAGGGTTAGGGTTAGGGTTAGGGTTAGGGTTAGGGTTAGGGTTAGGGTTAGGGTTAGGGTTAGGGTTAGGGTTAGGGTTAGGGTTAGGGTTAGGGTTAGGGTTAGGGTTAGGGTTAGGGTTAGGGTTAGGGTTAGGGTTAGGGTTAGGGTTAGGGTTAGGGTTAGGGTTAGGGTTAGGGTTAGGGTTAGGGTTAGGGTTAGGGTTAGGGTTAGGGTTAGGGTTAGGGTTAGGGTTAGGGTTAGGGTTAGGGTTAGGGTTAGGGTTAGGGTTAGGGTTAGGGTTAGGGTTAGGGTTAGGGTTAGGGTTAGGGTTAGGGTTAGGGTTAGGGTTAGGGTTAGGGTTAGGGTTAGGGTTAGGGTTAGGGTTAGGGTTAGGGTTAGGGTTAGGGTTAGGGTTAGGGTTAGGGTTAGGGTTAGGGTTAGGGTTAGGGTTAGGGTTAGGGTTAGGGTTAGGGTTAGGGTTAGGGTTAGGGTTAGGGTTAGGGTTAGGGTTAGGGTTAGGGTTAGGGTTAGGGTTAGGGTTAGGGTTAGGGTTAGGGTTAGGGTTAGGGTTAGGGTTAGGGTTAGGGTTAGGGTTAGGGTTAGGGTTAGGGTTAGGGTTAGGGTTAGGGTTAGGGTTAGGGTTAGGGTTAGGGTTAGGGTTAGGGTTAGGGTTAGGGTTAGGGTTAGGGTTAGGGTTAGGGTTAGGGTTAGGGTTAGGGTTAGGGTTAGGGTTAGGGTTAGGGTTAGGGTTAGGGTTAGGGTTAGGGTTAGGGTTAGGGTTAGGGTTAGGGTTAGGGTTAGGGTTAGGGTTAGGGTTAGGGTTAGGGTTAGGGTTAGGGTTAGGGTTAGGGTTAGGGTTAGGGTTAGGGTTAGGGTTAGGGTTAGGGTTAGGGTTAGGGTTAGGGTTAGGGTTAGGGTTAGGGTTAGGGTTAGGGTTAGGGTTAGGGTTAGGGTTAGGGTTAGGGTTAGGGTTAGGGTTAGGGTTAGGGTTAGGGTTAGGGTTAGGGTTAGGGTTAGGGTTAGGGTTAGGGTTAGGGTTAGGGTTAGGGTTAGGGTTAGGGTTAGGGTTAGGGTTAGGGTTAGGGTTAGGGTTAGGGTTAGGGTTAGGGTTAGGGTTAGGGTTAGGGTTAGGGTTAGGGTTAGGGTTAGGGTTAGGGTTAGGGTTAGGGTTAGGGTTAGGGTTAGGGTTAGGGTTAGGGTTAGGGTTAGGGTTAGGGTTAGGGTTAGGGTTAGGGTTAGGGTTAGGGTTAGGGTTAGGGTTAGGGTTAGGGTTAGGGTTAGGGTTAGGGTTAGGGTTAGGGTTAGGGTTAGGGTTAGGGTTAGGGTTAGGGTTAGGGTTAGGGTTAGGGTTAGGGTTAGGGTTAGGGTTAGGGTTAGGGTTAGGGTTAGGGTTAGGGTTAGGGTTAGGGTTAGGGTTAGGGTTAGGGTTAGGGTTAGGGTTAGGGTTAGGGTTAGGGTTAGGGTTAGGGTTAGGGTTAGGGTTAGGGTTAGGGTTAGGGTTAGGGTTAGGGTTAGGGTTAGGGTTAGGGTTAGGGTTAGGGTTAGGGTTAGGGTTAGGGTTAGGGTTAGGGTTAGGGTTAGGGTTAGGGTTAGGGTTAGGGTTAGGGTTAGGGTTAGGGTTAGGGTTAGGGTTAGGGTTAGGGTTAGGGTTAGGGTTAGGGTTAGGGTTAGGGTTAGGGTTAGGGTTAGGGTTAGGGTTAGGGTTAGGGTTAGGGTTAGGGTTAGGGTTAGGGTTAGGGTTAGGGTTAGGGTTAGGGTTAGGGTTAGGGTTAGGGTTAGGGTTAGGGTTAGGGTTAGGGTTAGGGTTAGGGTTAGGGTTAGGGTTAGGGTTAGGGTTAGGGTTAGGGTTAGGGTTAGGGTTAGGGTTAGGGTTAGGGTTAGGGTTAGGGTTAGGGTTAGGGTTAGGGTTAGGGTTAGGGTTAGGGTTAGGGTTAGGGTTAGGGTTAGGGTTAGGGTTAGGGTTAGGGTTAGGGTTAGGGTTAGGGTTAGGGTTAGGGTTAGGGTTAGGGTTAGGGTTAGGGTTAGGGTTAGGGTTAGGGTTAGGGTTAGGGTTAGGGTTAGGGTTAGGGTTAGGGTTAGGGTTAGGGTTAGGGTTAGGGTTAGGGTTAGGGTTAGGGTTAGGGTTAGGGTTAGGGTTAGGGTTAGGGTTAGGGTTAGGGTTAGGGTTAGGGTTAGGGTTAGGGTTAGGGTTAGGGTTAGGGTTAGGGTTAGGGTTAGGGTTAGGGTTAGGGTTAGGGTTAGGGTTAGGGTTAGGGTTAGGGTTAGGGTTAGGGTTAGGGTTAGGGTTAGGGTTAGGGTTAGGGTTAGGGTTAGGGTTAGGGTTAGGGTTAGGGTTAGGGTTAGGGTTAGGGTTAGGGTTAGGGTTAGGGTTAGGGTTAGGGTTAGGGTTAGGGTTAGGGTTAGGGTTAGGGTTAGGGTTAGGGTTAGGGTTAGGGTTAGGGTTAGGGTTAGGGTTAGGGTTAGGGTTAGGGTTAGGGTTAGGGTTAGGGTTAGGGTTAGGGTTAGGGTTAGGGTTAGGGTTAGGGTTAGGGTTAGGGTTAGGGTTAGGGTTAGGGTTAGGGTTAGGGTTAGGGTTAGGGTTAGGGTTAGGGTTAGGGTTAGGGTTAGGGTTAGGGTTAGGGTTAGGGTTAGGGTTAGGGTTAGGGTTAGGGTTAGGGTTAGGGTTAGGGTTAGGGTTAGGGTTAGGGTTAGGGTTAGGGTTAGGGTTAGGGTTAGGGTTAGGGTTAGGGTTAGGGTTAGGGTTAGGGTTAGGGTTAGGGTTAGGGTTAGGGTTAGGGTTAGGGTTAGGGTTAGGGTTAGGGTTAGGGTTAGGGTTAGGGTTAGGGTTAGGGTTAGGGTTAGGGTTAGGGTTAGGGTTAGGGTTAGGGTTAGGGTTAGGGTTAGGGTTAGGGTTAGGGTTAGGGTTAGGGTTAGGGTTAGGGTTAGGGTTAGGGTTAGGGTTAGGGTTAGGGTTAGGGTTAGGGTTAGGGTTAGGGTTAGGGTTAGGGTTAGGGTTAGGGTTAGGGTTAGGGTTAGGGTTAGGGTTAGGGTTAGGGTTAGGGTTAGGGTTAGGGTTAGGGTTAGGGTTAGGGTTAGGGTTAGGGTTAGGGTTAGGGTTAGGGTTAGGGTTAGGGTTAGGGTTAGGGTTAGGGTTAGGGTTAGGGTTAGGGTTAGGGTTAGGGTTAGGGTTAGGGTTAGGGTTAGGGTTAGGGTTAGGGTTAGGGTTAGGGTTAGGGTTAGGGTTAGGGTTAGGGTTAGGGTTAGGGTTAGGGTTAGGGTTAGGGTTAGGGTTAGGGTTAGGGTTAGGGTTAGGGTTAGGGTTAGGGTTAGGGTTAGGGTTAGGGTTAGGGTTAGGGTTAGGGTTAGGGTTAGGGTTAGGGTTAGGGTTAGGGTTAGGGTTAGGGTTAGGGTTAGGGTTAGGGTTAGGGTTAGGGTTAGGGTTAGGGTTAGGGTTAGGGTTAGGGTTAGGGTTAGGGTTAGGGTTAGGGTTAGGGTTAGGGTTAGGGTTAGGGTTAGGGTTAGGGTTAGGGTTAGGGTTAGGGTTAGGGTTAGGGTTAGGGTTAGGGTTAGGGTTAGGGTTAGGGTTAGGGTTAGGGTTAGGGTTAGGGTTAGGGTTAGGGTTAGGGTTAGGGTTAGGGTTAGGGTTAGGGTTAGGGTTAGGGTTAGGGTTAGGGTTAGGGTTAGGGTTAGGGTTAGGGTTAGGGTTAGGGTTAGGGTTAGGGTTAGGGTTAGGGTTAGGGTTAGGGTTAGGGTTAGGGTTAGGGTTAGGGTTAGGGTTAGGGTTAGGGTTAGGGTTAGGGTTAGGGTTAGGGTTAGGGTTAGGGTTAGGGTTAGGGTTAGGGTTAGGGTTAGGGTTAGGGTTAGGGTTAGGGTTAGGGTTAGGGTTAGGGTTAGGGTTAGGGTTAGGGTTAGGGTTAGGGTTAGGGTTAGGGTTAGGGTTAGGGTTAGGGTTAGGGTTAGGGTTAGGGTTAGGGTTAGGGTTAGGGTTAGGGTTAGGGTTAGGGTTAGGGTTAGGGTTAGGGTTAGGGTTAGGGTTAGGGTTAGGGTTAGGGTTAGGGTTAGGGTTAGGGTTAGGGTTAGGGTTAGGGTTAGGGTTAGGGTTAGGGTTAGGGTTAGGGTTAGGGTTAGGGTTAGGGTTAGGGTTAGGGTTAGGGTTAGGGTTAGGGTTAGGGTTAGGGTTAGGGTTAGGGTTAGGGTTAGGGTTAGGGTTAGGGTTAGGGTTAGGGTTAGGGTTAGGGTTAGGGTTAGGGTTAGGGTTAGGGTTAGGGTTAGGGTTAGGGTTAGGGTTAGGGTTAGGGTTAGGGTTAGGGTTAGGGTTAGGGTTAGGGTTAGGGTTAGGGTTAGGGTTAGGGTTAGGGTTAGGGTTAGGGTTAGGGTTAGGGTTAGGGTTAGGGTTAGGGTTAGGGTTAGGGTTAGGGTTAGGGTTAGGGTTAGGGTTAGGGTTAGGGTTAGGGTTAGGGTTAGGGTTAGGGTTAGGGTTAGGGTTAGGGTTAGGGTTAGGGTTAGGGTTAGGGTTAGGGTTAGGGTTAGGGTTAGGGTTAGGGTTAGGGTTAGGGTTAGGGTTAGGGTTAGGGTTAGGGTTAGGGTTAGGGTTAGGGTTAGGGTTAGGGTTAGGGTTAGGGTTAGGGTTAGGGTTAGGGTTAGGGTTAGGGTTAGGGTTAGGGTT
>CAUPSL010001243.1:0-53904 GCA_963514005.1 Raja brachyura | reverse complement strand
CGGCACGGTGGCGCAGCGGTAGAAATGCTGGCTTACAGCGCCAGAGACCCGAGTTCGATTCTGATCACAAGTGCTATCTCTACGATGCTTGGGCGTTCTCCCCGTGACCTGCGTGGGTCTTACCCGGATGCTCCCGTTTCCTTCCACACTCCAAAGAGGTACAGGTTTGTAGCATAATTGGCTTTGGTAAGAATTGTATGTTGTCCCAAGTGTTTATAGGATGGTATTAGTGTACGGGGATCGCTGGTCTGCGCGGAGGGATCAAAAGCAAAGGGATCATTTTCGATTTCAAATGAAGGCATAAAGCTGATAATATCCGATTCGTTTTTTCTGTATCTGAAAAGCATCATGCAGGTTCCGCCCCGTCCATTCAAGTCAACTCTAACACCGACTGGAATTAAATTAGTTTGCGAGCCCAAGACTATTTCGCTTCAATCATCCTCCTCCTCCTCCTCCTCCTCCTCCTCCTCCTCCTCCTCCTCCTCCTCCTCCTCCTCCTCCTCCTCCTCCTCCTCCTCCTCCTCCTCCTCCTCCTCCTCCTCCTCCTCCTCCTCCTCCTCCTCCTCCTCCTCCTCCTCCTCCTCCTCCTCCTCCTCCTCCTCCTCCTCCTCCTCCTCCTCCTCCTCCTCCTCCTCCTCCTCCTCCTCCTCCTCCTCCTCCTCCTCCTCCTCCTCCTCCTCCTCCTCCTCCTCCTCCTCCTCCTCCTCCTCCTCCTCCTCCTCCTCCTCCTCC
This sequence comes from Raja brachyura, assembly GCA_963514005.1. The sequence continues at coordinate 53,172 of CAUPSL010001243.1, read as the reverse complement.
TCCTCCTCCTCCTCCTCCTCCTCCTCCTCCTCCTCCTCCTCCTCCTCCTCCTCCTCCTCCTCCTCCTCCTCCTCCTCCTCCTCCTCCTCCTCCTCCTCCTCCTCCTCCTCCTCCTCCTCCTCCTCCTCCTCCTCCTCCTCCTCCTCCTCCTCCTCCTCCTCCTCCTCCTCCTCCTCCTCCTCCTCCTCCTCCTCCTCCTCCTCCTCCTCCTCCTCCTCCTCCTCCTCCTCCTCCTCCTCCTCCTCCTCCTCCTCCTCCTCCTCCTCCTCCTCCTCCTCCTCCTCCTCCTCCTCCTCCTCCTCCTCCTCCTCCTCCTCCTCCTCCTCCTCCTCCTCCTCCTCCTCCTCCTCCTCCTCCTCCTCCTCCTCCTCCTCCTCCTCCTCCTCCTCCTCCTCCTCCTCCTCCTCCTCCTCCTCCTCCTCCTCCTCCTCCTCCTCCTCCTCCTCCTCCTCCTCCTCCTCCTCCTCCTCCTCCTCCTCCTCCTCCTCCTCCTCCTCCTCCTCCTCCTCCTCCTCCTCCTCCTCCTCCTCCTCCTCCTCCTCCTCCTCCTCCTCCTCCTCCTCCTCCTCCTCCTCCTCCTCCTCCTCCTCCTCCTCCTCCCCCTCCTCCCCCTCCTCCCCCTCCTCCCCCTCCCCCTCCTCCTCCCCCTCCCTCCTCCCCCCTCCCCCCTCCTCCCCCCTCCCCCCTCCTCCCTCCTCCCTCCTCCCTCCTCCCTCCCCCCTCCCCCCTCCCCCCTCCCCCCTCCCCCCTCCCCCCTCCTTCCTCTCCCTCCCTCCCTCCTCCTCCCTCCCTCCTCCCTCCTCTTCCCCCCTCCTCCTCCCCCCTCCTCTCCCTCCTCTTCCTCCTCCTCCCTCCTCCCTCCTCTTCCTCCTCCTCCCTCTTCTTCCTCCTCCTCCTCCTCCTCCGCATGTGTATAGCGCAGAAAACGCTACATATATTTGTTGGGATAGACAAAATTGACTTACCTTTCAAATCCGGTCTAGACAAGTAGACCATACATTGACGCAGCTACGAGAGTTTAGTTTAGTTTAGAGATACAGCTTGGCAACAGGCCCTTCGGCCCATCGAGACGGCAGTGACTAGCGTTCTGAAGAAGAGCCGGGACCCGACACGTCACCTCTTCTTCTTCTTCTTCTTCTTCTGCTTCTTCTTCTTCTTCTCCTTCTCCTTCTCCTCCTCCTCCTCCTCCCTATCCTCCTCCCTCTTCTCCCCCTCCCTCTCCTCCTCCCCCTTCTCCCCCTCCCTCTCCTCCTCCTCCTCCTCCTCCTCCTCCTCCTCCTCCTCCTAAGCCAACGTTGTGTTTGATCTTCTGTATGTGCACGACAGGTTGATTGCATTTGTTGAAACAGGGTGGACCACGTGAAGGTTGCAATCTCCCACCCCGTTCATTTGTGCTGCAATGGGATAACGTCCGCAACATTAGAAGAACACGGCTCCGGTCGATGTACTGGCGCGAATGTTAAAGCCGCGATGCATCGGATAGCGAATATGTCGATAACAAAATGACACGACATTTGAGACCTTCATAGATTGTCATTGTCATTAATTTATTCTTACGTGCACAGTAAAAGCTTTTGTTGTGTGCTAACCAGTGAGATGATAAACACATGATTACAGGTAGACAAAAGTGCTGGAGAAACTCAGCGGGTGCAGCAGCATCTATGGAGCGAAGGAAATAGGTAACGTTCCAGCACTTTTGTCTACCTTCGATTTTCCAGCATCTGCATTTCCTTCTTAAATGCATGATTACAATCGAGCGTCCACAATGTTCAGAAACTTGATAATGGAAATATCGTGAATTTAGCGGTGAATAAAGCCAGTAAAGTTCGATCTAAGATAGTCCAAGGGACTCCAATGAGGTTAATAGTAGTTCATGACTTCTCTCTAGTTGACGAATGGGGGGGGTATTAGATTCATAGTAGTGGAGCAGGTAAATCAAGGTTTGGCTGGGACAAAGCCTGGCAAGTGAGACGTAGATACACATGATGGGAGTTTGGTTCGCCAGATGGGTAGAGTAAGTGACAAAAGCTAGAGGTGGAAATGTGGAAATATCTGTCGGATATGGAGAGAAGACGATGAAGTGTAAAGCTAGAGGAAGTGATGTCGATTGGCTGGAACAGGCGGTAGGTTTAGTCTGAATGTTGCATTGATAGTGAATAACGGGATATGACGCATAATATTATCTTTCATTCACGACGAACCAAAAGGGCTTCAAACCTAAACTTGACCCCTTCCTTCTGACGAGGTCAGATCCACAATCTGACTATTTACTGAAACATTTCACAAGTTGTTGCAATAGATATTTTAACATTGTCCTTAACTCTTCCCTCAATTTACTGTGGATCACCACAACAAATCGAGACGAGGTTGATAATATTGGAATGAAACATTGATTCACCTGGAACGGTGTTTTCACATCCGGATGTTGGTGAGGGAGGAAGAGTGTGATAATTTTAGTTCGCTGCGCCAGAACAAGTTCTCTAAAGCCAATCCCATTCATAATTCTATTCCCTATAAGGGATCGCCATGTAGCCGTAATACCTAAACTCTCTCTTTAAATCAATTGGTGAATTGGCCTCCACTGCCTTCAGTGGCGGAGAATTCTACAGCTTCACGGCATTTCCTCATCTGTATTAAATGGCCTGCCCCTTATTCGTAAACTGTGACCTCTGGTTCTGGACTCCCCCAACATCGTGAACATTTTCCTGCATTTAGCCTGTCCAATCCTTTAAGAATTTTATTTATTTCTGTTGGAAGGGAATTCTTCTCCTTCTAAATTCCAGTGAATACACGCCCTTTCGCTACATTTATTCATCATCTGTCTGTCCCGCCATACCTGGAATTAACCTGGTGAACCTACGCTGCACGCCCTCAATAGCAATAATGCCTTCCTCAAATTAGAGGCCAAAATTGCACACAATGTTCCAGGTGCGCACTAGATGGGCCGAAAGACCAGTTTCCCCACTGATGTTCTAAAACTAAAATTAAAACCATCAGAGAACGGTCCCCGGGTTAACCAGTTCCAGATTTTCTTAGCACTCACAGAAAAATTCACGGAGCATCAATAATATATTTCCTATGGTTCGTCAAATTGAAAATACTACGCGGTCTTCTGGTATAATTAAAACCGCTTTTCGTAACGAGTGAATGGCTCTGAATCTACCTGTTTATTCATTAAATTCCGGAGCACTGCATGGATAGCCCTGTCAATTTCCCACTTTTGTAATGCTGGTCCATTTTAGCACAACCCCTTTGAATTTTACTCGCAGTAACAGAAGTTTCTACATACACTGTGGATGTGGCTAAACACAAACGACGTCATGTCTATGGAAAGTTTTTGTTGTCGTGCTTTTTGTTGTGCACAGAAAAAAATGATGGCAAGGAATTTGTTAATGTCCCTTGACAGGAATTAACATCAGTCACGGTGGGTGCAATTTGCGCCACTGGGGAGATATTCCTTTCTAATAATATGGGATTTATTCGTGGGCTCATTCCATAGTGTTGATGAGAGCAGCACTTGCGGCTTCAATTGATTTGAGCGGGTTGTCCGAAATGGAGACAACGAGAAGTTACAGCGAAGCTCGTGTTTATCTGTTCCTTCTGAAAGTACAACGGATATATTACCCGCTGCTCGCCGCCGTTGCTGTACCCGGTATGTACCTAGATGCAGAAATCAATTAATCATATCGTGCTTCAGTATAAGGATGCTGTCGTTTTGTAAATTGCGGAATTCAAACAGATGTCGGATTATTTTGCTCACCTTTGTATTTGCTTTCGTTAAATCTCAGGTATAGATTTATTTCATCAGGTACACTTTCATTGTTCTGAAATCGCAAAAGGCGCAAGATGAAAGAAAAGGCATCTCTCAGCGGTGTGCTCTCAATATTAACAACTCCGCATGTGTATAGCGCAGAAAAGGCTACAGAAATTTTTTGGGATAGACAAAATTGATTTACCTTAAAAACCCAGTCTAGACAAGTAGACCATACAGTGGCGCAGCTACGAGAGTTTAGTTTAATTTAGAGATACAGCGTGGAAACAGGCCTTTCGGCCCATCGAGACGGCAGTGACCAGCGTTCTGAAGAAGGGTCTCGACCCGAAACGTCACCTATTCATTATCTCCAGAAATGCTGCCTGTCCCGCTAAGTTACTGCATCTTTTTTTTTTCTATCTCCGGTTTAAACCAGCACCTACAGGTCCTTCGTACAAAACTACCAGTTGATGGCGCTGTGCCTGACCTTAATTTTCATTCAGATTTCGGAGATGCAGCGCGGAAACTTCTACCCATCGATTCCGCACCGACCAGCGATGTCGCGCATAAACACTATCCTACACATTTTGGACATTATAAAAAAAATTACCATAGTCACTTAACCTACAAACCTACAAGCTTGTAGGTGTTTGGTTGTTTGGAAGGAAACCGGAGCAGAGAGAGAACCCTCTAGCGGACACAGGGAGAACGCACAAACTCCGTGTAAACAATACCCGTATCAGGATCGAACCAGGGTCTCTCGAGGTGTAACGCAGCAACTCTACCGCTGCGCCGCTGTACCACCTTACTTGACACAGTTATTTTTGGTTTCGTTTCGCTTCTTGGCGTTTAGGTTAATTTAGTTTACTTTTTAAAACAAATTTAGTTCGGTTTAATTTATGGAATCAATGTGAACCGCACTTTCGGCCCATCGTGACCATGTTATCTATGTGATAGTCATGCGAAGCCGGATGCTCCGACTTCGTCCCACATCCTGAAGACGCGCTGGTTTATAAGTTAAACTTTCCCTTGTTCATTGTTCCGTCCAAAGGGTGGACGAGAATGTGGGATAGACCTTGTGAGCTCGTGTGAATGGTGGTCTTCGAGGAAGAGGTGGTCCGAAGGTTCTGTTCCCTGCGACCCCGCCTGTTTACATGTGTTCGGTGTAATCCCACGTTCTCACCCACTCCCCGCAAACAGATACAATTCACAGAAGCCCATTAACCTGCAATCCAACACGACTTTGGAACGGGGGAGGAAACCGGATCACCATTTGAAACACCACTCGGTCGTAGGGGGGACATGCAAACTCAACACAGGCAGCACCCGAGGTCAGGATCGAAATCGAATCTGTGTTTAAACTTCATTTTTACGACATTCTTTATTCACTGGTAAAGTGGAAGGTTGAACAAGCATTATAGGAATCCCCCACCTCACACTGAGGCGTGCTCTGACCGAAACCACATTGTGCCCACTCTATACACGAATATGAAAGCAATGCAGTTGTGCCGGTGACAGAGTGGTTGCGTCTCCCCAGCGATTGATGCTACACACGCAAGGGCCGCGAAGCGGTAGAGTCAAAGCCCCCGGTTCGTTCCTGACGATGTGTGCTGTGTGTATGGAATGTGTACGTTATCCCCGTGAATGGCTGGGTTTTCCTTGGGTGCTCTTGTGTCGTCTCATACTCCAAAGACGTGCACGTTTGTCGTTTAATTGGCTTCGGTAATTAATGTAAATTGTCCCCAGTATGTAGGACACTGTAAGTGTAGTATCGTTGGCCGCCACGAACACGGTGGACCGAAGGGCCTACTACCGCGCGGCACCTCGAAACCTAAACTAAAATTAACTGAACTAAACTAACCTAAACTAAACTGAACTAAACTGAAACTAAACTCTAATCTTAACTAAATTCAACAATTCCACCCCCTAATGCACACGGTCGCGCTTTTTGGAAGATACGATAATATGCCTTCTTCGCGTAGTAACTATTTTCTGCGAAAAATGTCTAATGTCAGTTTATTTTCCTTTCTCATAGTTTGCACAGTGACGATTGTGATCATCTCCCGCGGAAATTGCGGTCTCTCCAGGTGTGTAACTCGTTACCTGGTGGCCATGGCGGCAGCTGATTTTATGGTTATTATCCTGGATTTGATACTGCGGCAGATCCCCATATCTTTTACAATCCTTCCCATGCTCTATCTCCCTATTTGCAATGTCCACGCCGTGCTTCTTCACACCGCCACGGACTGTTCCATCTGGTTCACCGTGACCTTCACCTTTGATCGATTTGTCGCCATTAATTGCCAGAAGCTGAAAGTCAAGTATTGTACAAAGAGAACGGCGGCCGCTGTTTTGGGAACAGTCACCGTGCTGAGCTGTTTGAAGAACATCACCTGGTACTTTACACTAAATGCGCAATACGCCTTTCTCAATTTACCCTGGTTTTGTGCCATCCCACTCGAGTTACTGGAATCGCCGATCTGGATGTCTGTCGAAGTCCTTCATTATTTCCTCAGCCCCGGCCTGCCATTCGCCCTGATCCTCTTGCTTAACGTTTTCACCGTCAGGCACATTGTAGCTGCGACCAGAGTCCGCAGGAGGCTCCGGGCTCACAGTGGCGGGGTCAGCCCCATTGACCCGGAAGTGGTCAGCAGAAGGAAATCCATCATTTTACTCTTTTTCATCTCGTGGAATTTCATCCTGCTCTGGGCGGTGTTTCTCGTGTACACCATATGGTTCAGAATGTGGTGGCTGGGCTTTCAGTCGGTGATTATACCAGTGTATGTACAGGAAATAGGATTCATGCTGCAACTGCTCAGCTGCTGTACAAACACTGCTATATACACCGCGACCCAGACCAAGTTCAGAGAGCAGCTGATGATCCTGTTGAAATATCCTATTGTACTAATTGCGGAATTCAATAAAAAAATGATGTGACCTCCATGTATTTCCTTTGAGCTGGTGCCAGAAACAATACAGACAGCAATTGAAATGGAGTTGGTAATGCAAGCCGTGGAATCCTAGATCATGGATCTACACAGCACTAATTCATGCCGTTCGCTCCACTTGTTTAATGCTGACAAAGCTGACATAATGGGCCAGTCCCATTTAGCACATAACCATCTCACACCTGCTTCTCCACATCTTTATAAACATGATTTGTAGAAGTCGTAATTCTATCCGCTTCAATCCCTTCCTCCACCAGTTCAAGGTTTCAAGATCAAGGTCAGTTCATTGTCACATGTAATTATTGAGGTACAGTGAAATACGATTTACCATACAGCCATACGAAAAAAATGCAATAAGACACAACCGCATAAAAATTAGCATAAACATCCACCATAACGGATTCCCCACGTTCCTCACTGTGATGGAAGGTAATAAAATCTAAACTATGTCCTCTTTATTATCCCGCGGTCCTGGCAGTCAGACACAGCGGTAGATTTGCAGGCTTACAGCGCCAGTGACCGGGTTCGATTCTGACCACAGCTGCATTCGGTACGGTGCCTGTTCGTTCTCCCCGTGACCTTTGTTTGGTTTTACCCGAGTGCATCAGATTCCTTCCACACTTCAATATGTGCGCGTGTCCCAAATTGTATGCTGTCCCAAGTGTGTATTGGACAGTATTAATTTACCGGGTTCGCTGACTCGGTGGGTCGAAGGGTGAAGGATGAAACTGTGGATGCTAGTTTTAAGTGAAGATAGACAGAAGAAGCTGGAGGAACTCAGCGGTATAGCTAGCATCTCTGGAGGGAAAGATTGGGTGACGTTTCTTCAGACAGATTCATTCTCTCCAAAGATGCTGCCTGTCCCGCTGAGTTATTCGAGCTTTCAGCATCTATCTTCGGTGTTTCCACGTTGGACCTCTAAATTATAAGTACAAACTAAATATAAAGGAAGACATAATGTCAGGACATGGCCGATGGAAAGCAAAAGGGAATAATGAGGGATCGCGCAACTTGATCTAACGGCCAAGGGATCATTGTCCATTTCAAACAAACGCATAAAGCTAATGATATCAGATTCGTTGTTTTCTGTATCCCTGAAGAAGTATCATGCAGGTTCCGTTCCAACCATGGAAATCAGCTCTAACCGCGGTTACGAGCCCACGACTACGTTGTGAGACTGCAATTGAGATATTTCCAAATATTATTATTATTCACATGGCGCACTTTAGTTGAAAGTCAGTGGCCCAGAACATAGTCACTATGATTAGTCAGACGATCATTTAGTTTGAATCGAAACGCAAAAGGCAAGAGTGACGTAGCTCACATACAGGGTGTTTAAGAAGGAACGACAGATGCTGGAAAATCGAAGGTAGACAAAGGTGCTACAGAAACTCACCGAGCGAAGGAAATAGTCAACGTTTCGGCAGAATCCCTTCCTCAGACTGATGTAGGGTCGACCCTAACCCTACATCAGCCTGAGGAAGGGTTTCGGTGGAAATGTGGAAATATGTGTCGGATACAGAGAGAAGAGGCTGAAGTGTAAAGCTGGAGGAAGTGACGTAGGTTGAATGGAACGGGGGTAAGCTTAGTCTGAATTTTGGATTAATGGCGAGTAACGCGATATTACGCATAAAATAACTTTGCAGTCAGGACGCAACAAAATGGCTTCAACCCGAACCATGAGTCATGAACCATGAACCTATTTCAGACCCAACGCAAAACGTAATATTTTCATTTTGTCCAGAGATTCTGTCTGACCTGTTGAGTTACTCCAGCTTTTTCCGTCTATCTTCAGTTTAAACCAGCATCTGCGGTTCCTACCTACACACACGATACTATACCATGGAACGTTATTAATCCCAGGGGGGAAATTGTGTGTGTGTGCAGGTATATATATTACACACACACACACACACACACACACACACACACACACACACACACACACACACACACACACAAACCCACGCGCGTGCACACACACACACACACGCACACACACACACACACACACACACACACGCACACACACACACACACACACACACACACACACACACACACACACACACACACACACACACACACACACACACACACGCACACATACACACACACACACACACATACACACATATATATATATATTGTTATATATATATGCATATAAAGATATACACTGTTTTGTTTTTCCGTTTATAACATTGTTTACAGAGTACTACGTTTACATATTCTGTTGTGTTGCTGCAAGTAAAGATATCATTGTTCTAACTGGGACGTGAGAGAATAAAACACTCTTGACTCTTGACGTACTGCGCTAATGCGTGCGATGGAACTAGTGCACGGGCGTTCAGTGGGCGGCGTGGACTCGGTGGGCGAAAGGGCCTGTTTCCACGCTGTATCTTTAAATTATTTAAAAACACTAAAACCAGAGGTAATCTAAAGAAGGGTCCCTCCCCGAAACGTCACCCAATTTCTGCTATCCAGAGCAGCTGGCTTTCCATGGAGTTCCCGCACACCCTTAAAGCATGGAATAGTCTTCGCCCTACCATAATTACCCAGTCAGACGCAACTATATTTAACGTACCTCTTTTTTTCCGCAAAATCCTTTTTTTGCTTAAGTTGAAGTCAAGAGAGTTTTATTGTCATGCGTCCCAGATACGACAACGATAGCACAACAGAATATGTAAACATAATAGAGAACATGAGATCAAAGTTCAGTGTGTTTATATACCATAGACCATATATATACACAATAAATAAACAGATACAATGCAATAGGCTGTTATTGTTCAGCCCTCCAGCACCTCCATTTTAAATTCCATTTTCGAATATTTATCGAGGTCGAGGAAATCAGAAGCAATAATTACTCCAGGGAGTTACTCCAGACCCAGGGTCAGAGAGTGATTCTGCGTTGGTTTTCAGCAGTCGTGGCGAAGCGAGGACCAGACAGCAATGGCGGCCAGATCTCCCACAATTCAAAGTGAGCGAGAAAGTGCCCAGCGACGACCAGTTGCCGTGGCAGTGCGCATGCGCAGGGCGGCCGACGATGCGCTGGCCGTGGTTGTGCGCATGTGCAAGGGGATGATGAGCTGGCCGTGGTTGTGCGCATGTGGAAGGCGGCCGGCCGTGCCGGCGGATGAGGAGCGAGCGGAGATCGGAGACCCGGCGGCTCGGACATGGATACGGATGGCGAGCGGATACGGACATTGACAGACAGAGAGAGAGAGAGATATAGATAGAGAGGGGGGGGGGGGGGCGACCATAGTTGAAAGGCTGGTGGCCTGCCTTGGCCGTTCAGTGCCCCTGAGTCACTATGCCCCTCATGACACCCGACGATTTCATGGCCCTAGGCTTCAGCCTATGAAGCCTAGTGGTAAATCCGGCTCTGCGAGCCCCCCCCCCCCCCAAGATCTCGAGGCCCTAAACTTAAGCTTGTCAAGCTTATACTAAATACGGCCCTGTCTCTAACTAGAGATCGCGTGATCCACGTTGGTAAGTCCACAGGCTCCCGCGTTTGGGCCCCAAGGTCAATCGCCGGCAGTGATCGCGGGTTCCGCTACGTTAAAGTCTGCAGGGTCCCGCGGTTGGAGCTCTTGAAGTTACTCTCCCAAGAAGTCTCCAGCTCTTCGTTAGGCCACAAGTACGGACGGAGAGACGATACGGAAAACAAATCGCATATCCGTCGAGGTAAGAGATGAAAAAATAATTTCCCCCCAACCCCCGGCCCCCACCCCCCACAAAATAGATAACACCAAATCATACATTGAAAACATACTAAAAAACAACAAAGGAGGAAGAGGCAGACAGACTGTTGGCGATGCAGCCATTGCTGGCGCCACCCGGTGGATATGGACATGGATATCCGTTCAGTGCCCCTGAGCCACTATGCCCCTCATGACACCCGACGATCAAGGACATGTCGCGCCCTTTGCCACTCCCTCTTCTCGCCTCTCCCATCTGGGAAATGCTATGGAAGTGTGAAAACGTACACCTCCACATTCAGGGGCCGTTTCTGCCCAGCTGAGATCGGGCAATTAAAATACCTTACCACAAGTACAGAGCGGTGCTGAACTACTAACTACCTCGTTAGTGACCCACAGACTGTCCTCGCTCGCACTTTGCTGGCTTTACGTTACACTGAACGTTATTCCGTATCATGTATCTAAACACTGTAAATGGACCCATTGCAATCATGGGTCCAGAGGAGGTTAACATGAATAATTCCGAAATTGAGTAGGTTATCATGTGATGTGCGTTTGACGGCACTGGGCCCGAACTCGCTGGCGTTCAGACAAAGGAGGGGCGACCTCATTGAAAAAGTACAGAACATTGAAAGGCTTAGATAGAATGGATGTGGAGAGGATGTTTTTACTCGTGGGACTGTTTTTAGTTCAGTCTAAAGACACAGCGCGGAAACGGGCCCTTACGGCCCACCGGGTCGTAATTTCTGCTCATCTCCTTCCGAACAGAAAGTCATTTACTTTTAAGTCTATGGCTTCTGGTCCTAGACTCTCATACTGGTGGAAATATTGCCTCCACTTCCACTCCATCCTTGCCTTTCACTATTCAGCATATTTCAATAAGGTTGCGCCTCATCCTTCTAAACTCCAGCGAGTGCAGGCCCCACAAGACAATTGCTCATCATAGGTTGCGCTACTCAAACATTCGGACACGGGAGGATGATTCGTTATGGGGCAGTTAATTATGATGGAGAAAGGGGGGGAAGAAACTCAGCGGGTGCAGCAGCATCTAAGGAGCGAGGGAGATAGGCGACGTTTCGGGTCGAGACCCTTCCTCAGACTGGTTATGAAGGAGTAGTATCGTTGTCGAACTGGGAAGTTCGGCCCAGAGATCTGCTGCAGAGATCCAAGCGGGGAACGCAAGTGGATATAATTGATATAATTGATTTGGGCAATCTTATTGCCGCGTGTATTTGCAGGCAAAGTTAGGGTGATATAGACTTAGGGCCGGCACGGTGGCGCAGCGGTAGAAATGCTGGCTTACAGCGCCAGAGACCCGAGTTCGATTCTGATCACAAGTGCTATCTCTATGATGCTTGGGCGTTCTCCCCGTGACCTGCATTGGTCTTACCCGGATGCTCCGGTTTCCTTCCACACTCCAAAGAGGTACAGGTTTGTAGCATAATTGGCTTTGGAAAGAATTGTTTGTTGTCCCAAGTGTTTATAGGATGGTATTAGTGTTCGGGGATCGCTGGTCAGCGCGGACTCGGTGGGTCGAAAGGTGTAGGAAGAAAATGTAGATGCTAATTCAATGCGAAGACCGACGGAAGAAGCTGGAGTAACTCAGCCGGACAGGCGGCATCTATGGAGAGAGAAGTAGGAGGCGTTTCTTGAGACTGATTCCTTCTCTCCAAATGAAAACCACCAGAGAACGGTCCCCGGGTTGACCAGTTGTAGATTTTCTTAGCACTCACAGAAAAATTCACGGAGCATCAATAATATATGTCCTACGGTTCGTCAAATTGAAAATACTACGCGGTCTTCTGGTATAATTAAAACCGGTTTCCGTAACGAGTGAATGGCTGCGATTCTACCTGTTTATTCATTAAATTCCGGAGCACTGCATGGATAGCCCTGTCAATTTCCCACTTTTGTAATGCTGGTCCATTTTAGCAAAACCCCTTTGGAGGATAGCTAATTGGAGGAGAGCTAATGTTTTCCCACGTTTCAAGAAAGGAGCGAGAGAGAAAACGGGGAATTACAGACCAGTTAGCCTGACTTCGGCGGTGGGAAAGATGCTGGAGTGAATTATTAAAGAGGTGATAATGGGGCATTTGGATAGTAGTAAAAGGATTAGTCCAAGTTAACATGCATTTTGAAAGGGAAATCATATAACCATATAACCATATAACAATTACAGCACGGATACAGGCCTTCTCGGCCCTTCCATTCCGTGCCGACCATTCATTTTCCCCTAGTCCCATAACCTGCACTCAGACCATACCCCTCCATTCCCTTCCCGTCCATATACCTATCCACTCTTGACTAAATCATGCTTGACTAATCTGGAATGTTTTGAGGATGTGACATTTAAAATGGATGAAGCGGAGCCAGTGGATGTAGTGTATCTAAACTTTGGGAAAGCCTTTGATAAGGTCCCGCACGGGAAACTGGTGACTAAAATTAGAGCACATGGTATTGGAGGTAGGGTGTTGAAATGGTTAGAAAATTGGTTGGCAGACCGGAAGCAAAGATTGGAGTGAACGGGTCCTTTCCATAATGGCAGGCAATGGCAAGTGTAGTGCCTCAAGGCTCGGTGTTGGCGTCGCGACCGTTTACCATATATATTAATGATTTGGCAGAGGGAATTAGGAGCAACTCTAGCAAGTTTGCGGATGACACAAAACTGGGAGGCAGTGTGAGCCGTGAAGAGGATGTTAGGAGGTTGCAGGGTGACCTGGACAGGTTGAGCGAGTGGGCAGATGCGTGGCAGATGCAGTATAATATAGATAAATGAGAGGTTATCCGCTTTGGCGGCAAAAACAAGGGGGAGATTATTATCTCAATGGGGTTAGGTTAGGTAAGTGGGATGTGCAGCGAAACCTGGGTGTCCTTGTAGACCGGTCACTGAAAGTCGGCGTGCAGGTACAGAAGGCAGTGAAGGAAGCTAATGGAATGTTGGCCTACATAACAAGAGGGTTTCTGTATAGGAGTAAAGAGGTTCTTCTGCAGTTGTATAGGGCTCTGGTGAGACCACGTCTGGAGTATTGTGTACAGATTTGGTCTCCTGATTTGAGGAAGGAAATCCTTGTGATTGAGGCAGTGCAGCGTAGGTTCACGAGATGGATCCCTGGGGTGGCGGGAGTGTTATACGAGGAAAGATTGAAAAGACTAGGCTTGTATTCACTGGAGTTTAGAAGGATGAGGGGGGGGGTCTTATAGAAACATATAAAATTATAAAAAGGACTGTATGCAGGAAAAGTGTTCCCAATGTTGGGTGAGTCCAGAACCAGGGGCCACAGTCTTAGAGTAAATGCGAGGTCATTTACGACTGAGGTGAGAAAAAGCGTTTTCACCCAGAGAGTTGTGAATTTATGGAATTCCCTGCCACAGAGGGTAGTGGAGGCCAAATCAGTGGTTGGATTTAAGAGAGAGTTAGATACAGCTCTAGGGGCTAGTGGTCAAGGGATATGGGGAGAATGCAGGCACGTGTTATTGATACGGGATGTTCAGCAGGTCACAATGAATGTCGGTGCTGGCTCGAAGGGCCGAATGGCCTCCTCCTGCACCGATTTTCTATGTTTCTTTGAATGGACATTTGCATTAATGGTGGACGATTGTATAAACTCGTTTTTTTCCCCCCAAGACCTTACAGATGAAGCGGCCGGTATGTCCTTGGCGCGATGCTCGAGGTATCCCACCAACGTGAACTGCCGCGGCATTGTGCAATCCGACTCCCCCGTCAACGTCACATGGGGATTCCTGAACCGGACGGTCACGATGACGGACACGGCCGGGGACGTCCAGGCAGAATGCCTTCTCGTCGGATCGCGGGTGTTCGTCAGACTGCTCGTCCGCGGGGCAAACCTGACGATGGAGGCTGTGAACCTCTCGGCATCCAACACTCAGTGGCGGGCGGAACTGGAGGTCCGGGTAGTCGATGGGACGGGAGACGGTAAGAACTGAGTGTAAAGATGAACGCGACGGAATTGGAAGAGGTTGTGGTTGGCGGGAGGAGAACATGCCAAATTGAAGTAGCACCAGGCATTCCAGCCTCTTGCTGTTGCAAACGACACACGTAAACCCTGCACAGCGGGCAAAGCCTCCGCCTTGCGGCTCGAGGGACCGGGCTAGTTCCGACCTCCGCCTTTGTCTGTGTGGAGTATTCGAGTTATCTGTGTGACTGGGTGGGAGATGGAATACATCGCAGCAAAGTGCGCGGCCATGCACTTTCCCAGTGGGTGTAAAGGCGTAGACTATTTTCTAAATGAGGAGTGGATTCAGAAACCGCAGGTGTAAAGAGACTTGGGAGAGATGGTGCAGGATTTCCAAATTGTTAATTTGCAGAACGAATCCGTAGTAAGTAAGGCAATGCAATGTTCTGGTCTATTTTGAGAGGACTCATTATTTTTCTCCAAAAACTGGTGCGTACGTTGAGGCTTGATAAGACACTGGCTAGACAGCATGTGTAGCGTTGTTTGCAGTTTTAGGCCGGACATCTGAGGTGAGATGCGCTTGCTTCGCACACGTTCCATCGAAGGTTTACGAGAATGATGTTGAGGATGATCGGTGTAAAGTGTGACGAGCGATATTATGACTAAGTGGGGGGGGGGGGGGGGGGGGGTAATTGAAACTTACCACATAATGAAGGGCATGATGTATCCACTGCTGAAAGAGTCCAGGACAAGAGGGCATAGCCACAATATAAAATTACGTGCCTTTATAAAGGAGATGAAGACCAATGTCTTTAATCAGACAGTGGTGAATCTGTGGGAACCATTGCCACAAACAGTTGCGGAGGCTGTCTTTGGGTATTTTAGAAGCGGATCCTTGATTTATAAAAGTGTCATTTTGGTTCAGGTGCAACTCGTCACTCGCGAAGATATAAAATATATCCAAGAAATCAATATAAATATCTTATATGTTAATGATTTGGACGAGAGGATTGAAGGCTTTGTGGCCTAGTTTGCGGATGATACCAAAATGGGTGGAAGGGCAAGTAGTGTGGAGAAAGCAGGGAACTTTGCAGATGTACTTGCACAGGTCGGGAGAGAGTGCAGCATAGTGCAGATGGAATATAGTGTAGCGAAGCGTGGAATCATCTGCCTCTTCACTTTGTTCCACACACCCACCACCATTTGTGTGAAAACGTTCCCCCTCAGATTCCTATTAAATATTTTCCCCTTCAACTTAAATCTGTCTCCTCTGGTTTTCGATTCACCTACTCTGGGCAAGAGACTCTGTGCATCAACACAATCTATACCCGTCATGATTTTATACACCTCTATAATAACACCCCTTATCCTCCCTGCGCGTCAGGGATTAGAATCCCAGATTTCTCAACCTATCCCTGTTGCTCAGACCCTCGAGTTCTGGCGATATCCTCGTAAATCTTCGGTGTACCGTTTCCAGCTTGACATCTTTCCAATAGCTTGGTGCCAAGAACAGAACACAATACTCTAAATGCAGTCTCACAAATGTCTGATACAACTGCAAGATGACCTCCCAATTTCCATACTCCATACTGATGAAGACAAATAAACTAAAAACCTTTTTGCCCCGTGTGCGGACAAGGCGCCGACGGACGAGAGGTCGAAGCAAATAAGTCGAAGCCAAAGAACGTAGTGGAAACGAGGCCGCAACGACAATAAACCGAAGGCGAAACTCCTACTAACCGAAAGGATGGGACGCCTAAATTGAAACTAACCGAAAGAACGGGACGCCTGAAACCCAAGGAACCTAAAAGCTGCGTCGTCTGAAAACAAACTTACCGAATGGTCGCTCTGTCAAAGGACCGACTGCCGCACAACAGGAAAGTCCAATGACTGACTTGATGTTGCCTGGGGGGGAGGGACACTTTTCAGCGTTTGGTCCAGACCCCCGCGCACATGACATCACTGTGAAGACATGAACATTGTTCCAAACCTCCGCTCCACCTTTCCCGCAGCCGGGGGAGGGTGGCCGATGGAGAGTGGGGGCTGTCCCGAGCGATGCACACCTTCGGCCGCTTTCAACCTGGGTTCAGATTGCCTAGTCAACTATGGCTTGTGTGAGAAAATGAACCCCACGCTCCCGTCTCCCCCTTCTCTCTTCCTCTCTCTCTCTCTCCCTTATCTCTCTCCCTTCTTCTCTCCCTCCTCCTCTCTCTTTGCCCTCTGCCCCTCTCTCTCTTCCACCCTTCTCTCTCTCGCCTTCTCTCTCCCCCTTCTCCCTCCTCCGCTCTCTCCACTCTTCACTCGCTCCTGTTCTCTCTTCCTCTACTCCCCCCTCACTCTGCCTTCTCTCTCCCACCCTTCTCTCTCCTTTCTCTCTCTACGCCTTCTCCCCCCACCCCCCTATCTCCCTTCGCTCTCTTCCCTTCTCACCTCCTTCACCCTCTCCTCCCTCTCCACCCGCGGGAGCGTCCCACCCTCACTGACCGCGATGCACCGCCATCGGACCCCAACCTCCACAGCAGGGTGATTTCCTCCCCTGCCCTCCGACCACGTTGAGTGACTGTGGGACGCCCCCGCTGGTGGAGACGGAGGAGAGAGAGAAGGGGGAGAGGAAGGGGAGAGAGAGAAAGGAGGGAAGGCTGGGTGGGGGAGGGAGAAGGGGAGAAAGCGGAGAAGAGAGAGAGGAGAAGAGAGTGAAGAAGAGACAGAGGAATGGAGAGAGGTGAGGAACGAGAGAAGATGCGATGGAGAAGAGGGGAGAAAAGGGAGAGAGAGAAGGAGAGAGAGAACGGAGAGAGAGAAGGGAGAGAGAGAGGGGTAGATAGAGGGGGAGAGGGAAGAGGGGTGAGAGGGGGCAGAGAAGTGGGAGAGTGAGAATGGGGAGAGAGGGAAGGGAGGGAGTGATAAGGGAGAGAGAAGGGGGAGAGAGGAGGGAAAGAGAGAGGAGAAGAGAAAGTAGAGTGGAGAGAGGAGGAGGGTAGAGGGGAGAGAGAAGAGGGGAGAGAAAGGAGAGAGAGAAGGGAGAGAGAGAGAGAGAGGGGGGGGGGTGAGAGGGGGGAGAGGGAAGAGGGGAGAGAAGGGAGAGAGAGAAGGGAGAGAGAGAGAGGGGGGAGAGAGAGGGAGAGAGAGAGAGGGAGAGAGAGCAGAGGGGAGTGAGAAGGGGGAGAGGGGAGCATGGGTTTCATTTTCCCACACAAACTATAGGTGACTGGGCAATCTGAACCCAATCACCAAGTTTAAAGCGACAAAAGGTGTGCATTGCTCGGGACAGCCCCCTCTCCCACGGCCACACTCCGCGGGCTGCGGGACAGGTGGATCGCAGGTTTGGAACAATGTTCATGCCTTCACAGTGATGTGATGGACGCGGACGTCTGGACCAATCGCTGACACGTCTCGCCCCCGGCGACGTTAAGTCCGTTATTGGACGTTTATGTTGAGCGGCAGTCGGTGCTTTGGCTTGTAGGCGACGCCGCCTCTCGGGTAGGTGTCGTTTCGACAGAGTGGCCATTCAGTTAGTTTGCTTTTAGGCGGCGCAGCGTTTCGATTCCTTGGGATGTAGGCGTCCCGCCGTTTCGGTTAGTTTGCATTTAGGCGTCCCATCGTTTCGGTTAGTAGGCGTTTCATCTTCGGACTCTTTCGGTTTATGTGCGTTTCGGCCTCGTTTCCATTCCGTTCTTTGGCTTCGACTTCTTTGCTTCGGCTTCTTGTCTGTCGGCGCCACGTCCGGGTACCCTTTTGCCCACCTTATCTACTTGCGACTCAACCTTCAAGGTACTATGCTCATGCACTCTTAGATTCCATATAACCATATAACCATATAACAATTACAGCACGGAAACAGGCCATCTCGGCCATTCAAATCCGTGCCGAACAACATTTTTCCCTCAGTCCCACCTGCCTGCACTCATACCATAACCCTCCATACCCTTCTCATCCATATGCCTATCCAATTTATTTTTAAATGATACCAACGAACCTGCCGCCACCACTTCCACTGGAAGCTCATTCCACACCGCTACCACTCTCTGAGTAAAGAAGTACCCCTCATGTTACCCCTAAGCTTCTGTCCTTAATTTTTAAGTCATGTCCTCTTGTTTGAATCTTCCCTATTCTCAAAGGGAAAAGCTTGTCCACATCAACTCTGCCTATCCCTCTCATCATTTTAAAGACCTCTATCAAGTCCCCCCTTAACCTTCTACGCTCCAGAGAATAAAGACCTAACTTATTCAACCTATCTCTGTAACTTACCTGTTGAAACCCAGGCAACATTCTAGTAAATCTCCTCTGTACCCTCTCTATTTTGTTGACATGCTTCCTATAATTGGGCGACCAAAATTGTACACCATACTCCAGATTTGGTCTCACCAATGCCTTGTACAATTTTAACATTACATCCCAGCTTCTATGCTCAATGCTCTGATTTATAAAGGCTAGCATACCAAAAGCTTTCTTTACCACCCTATCTATATGAGATTCCACCTTCAAGGAACTATTCACGGTTATTCCCAGATCCCTCTGTTCAACTGTATTCTTCAATTCCCTACCATTAATTTCTTGTTTCTCAATTCGTCTGCTTTACAAAACTCCCCAGCGCCCTACCATGCACAGTGTCGGCCCTGCCATGTTAGACATCCCAAACATGCAACACCTCTCATTTACCACATTCACCTCACATCCATAAAACATTCTTGAGACCACCTGGCCATTCCATCAAGACCCTGCTTCAATTTTTCACAACAACCGTGTCTCCATTCGTGAGCAACAAACGAGGTACTAGAAGGTGATAGAGTACCCATTGTTTTTCCTCTGTAAATGATGGTAAGAAAAGTGAAACTACAACATTATAGGCCGCTTAACCAGACGCAAGTAGCAGGAGAAGATTCTCAGATCAAATAATGTATCAAGTCTGCAAAGTACAGACTGAATAAACTTTAGAAATGGCTTAGTGCAAAGGAAGCCGTGTCTTACAATCTTCTCACAACCTTAGTTTCCCTCTTTTTCAGGACGCATTCCAATTCTACGGGTCACTTTTACCCAAAACGAGACCTCAATGCTCCAAGAACCAGAACTCTCCCTCCCGCACCTGCTCGTCAACCACAGACTCGTTCGCCTAATATTTTTCTCTCCACGCTCACTAGAAGGTGACACAGCAATCCTGAGACTACATTCAAGAGACTCTGTTCTTCCCCTTGTTTCTTAATTCACTATGTTCACTCTACATGACCTCCTAACTTTTCCTGTCTTGGTCGGTGGCTGCAACGAAGAGCTCCTGCTGCTCAACATTACCTTTCAGATTATCCCATGCTCGCCCAGAAACTGCATTGACGCCATAACCAGGAACGTTCAAGACATCCAACGATGTACTGTGTTGGATTAATTGGATACGGTTAATCGGTCCTAAAGTGTGTGGGGTTGAGTTGCGGGACCTGCGGGGAAGTTGATTGGAATGTGGAACGAATAACCTGGGATTCGTGGAGGACAAGTATCAATGGGGATTTGTGGTCTGAGACATGAAGTCATGATTTTTTTTATGGGGGGGGGGGGGGGTGGGGGGGGGGGGGGGAGAGGAAGGAACAGTGAGGAAAGAGCGAGAGAGAAAGAGGGAGTGGGAGGTGAATGGGGGGAGAGAGAGGGAAGGAGGACGGAAGGGATGGAGACGGCGGGAGGGAGGGAGGGAGGGAGAAAGGGAGCAAGAGAGAGCAAGAGAGAGCAAGGGAAGGGAGAGGGAGGAAGAGAGTGAGGGGGAGAGGGAGGGCGAGAGGGAGAGAGATAGAGAGAGGTCTCAGTATACAACATTTTGAAATAAATAGACTGGAATAGAGCGAGAAAGCGTCAGGGAGAGTGGGACGCGAACACGAGGTCAAGAGTGCAGCCCATTGAGCTGCAACTGACATTGGTAAATAGTCAGAAGGCACGCAATCAGGCAGCGCTGTTGCCAAGACTGACTCGAGCACCGTGCCCTGTTCACAAACTCGCGGATTTCGAACTTTCATTGTCAATAGTTTATGACATCAAATGCAGGTGGAATTTTCCATCCCAGCATAACACATTAAATCCAGAATTTGTCAGCTGTAGCACTACTCTTTCTGTTTCGATTCCAGGAGAAAGTGAGACATGAATTCAATGAAAAGCGTCACATAAATCAATATTGTGAATCAAGAATCAAAAGGATTTAACTGTAGTATGCACAGTCAATGGAACAACGAAATTCGTTTTTGATGCGTCATAACGGATCTACAAACTCTACGCGAATGGATAATGTCAATTAAGCAAATAACCAATAGAGTAATTATCACAATAAAAGTGAAATAAAAAAACGAAGAAAAAAACACCATTTGTGTGAAAACGTTCTCCCTCAGATACTTATTAAATATTTTCTCCTTCAACTTAAATCTATGTCCTCTGGTTCTCGATTCACCTACTCTGGAGAAGACACTCTGTGCACCTCGATAACCACATAACCATATAACAATTACAGCACGGAAACAGGCCATCTCGGCCCTTCTAGTCCCTGCCGACCACTTATCCTAACCTAGTCCCATCTACCTGCACTCAGACCATAACCCTGCATTCCTTTCCCGTCCATATACCTACCTAATTTATTTTTAAATGATAAAATCGAACCTGCATCTACCACTTCCACTGGGAGCTCATTCCACACAGCTACCACTCCCTGAGTGAAGAAGTTCCCCCTCGTGTTACCGCTAAACTTCTGTCCCTTCTACCCGATCTATTCCTCTCATTATTTTATAGACCTCTATAATATCACCCCTCATCCACCATGCTTGTCAGGGAATAGAATCCCAGTCATGTCAACCCATCCCTGCAACTCAGACCATCTAATTCTGGCAATATCATCGTAAATCTTCTCTGTACCCTTTCCAGCTTGACAATATCTTTCCAATAACTTGGTGTCAAGTACTGAACACAATCCTCTAAATACGGTCACACCAACGTCTTATACAACTTACGTTAGCTCCACCCATTTCCTACACATAAGGGGCAATTTACGGTGGCCTATCAAAGCTGCAGTCTTTGGAGTGCAAGAGGAAACGGGAACTCCACGAAGAAGCAGACGAGGACACAGGGAGCGCGTACAAACCCCACAAGGCAGCACTCGAGCTGAGGATCGAACCCGGGTCTTTGGTGCAGTGAGGCAGCAACTCTACCCGCCTCGTCACTGTGCTGCAGTGTGAAAGAGCCTGATTGTTGTCATGACAAACAGCTCCCATGGCCCAACGATCCAAAGCTGAACATAGATCGACTAGTCATAATATTGCTATGTTATCGCACCATCACGTCGACTCCCCACACATTGGAGGCACTTTGTAAAAACCAGCTACTCGACACACTCACGCGGCTTTTAGATGCGGGAGGAAACCGGGAGACCCGGATTAAACGTACGCGGTTTAAACATGATATTCACTATTCTGTACCTGTCCGTTATGGACAGCATGACCGTAATAATGAACAGTCGTTTTGCTTACTGGATAACAAGCGACCAAAAAAAGCTTTTTAACAGTACCTCGGTAAAAGTGACCATACACTAAATTACAATTGACAGAAATAAACACGGGCAGGATAGAAGCCACTTCTGTGGCGGCGAGAGTGCAGCAACTCTACCAGTTGCACCATGGCGCAGCCCAAAATTAAATTAATTTAAAACGTGTTAGATATTCTCCAGTAATGTGGAGAACGTACCGGTCCAGCATTTCCAACCTCCCGAGGAGGCTAAATGGTCGGAAATCCCGCCCCCGCCATAGAGACACGCCATTCTCAAAAGGCCCTGCAAAACCGGATTTCCTTAGTAACCATGAAGGATGAAACAACACGTGACCAACCTTGGAGGTAATTCTCATCCACATGTGCCGGCGGGCTTTTAAGGACAGAGATCAGATTTCAAAACCGACTGAACACTGGAGAGGCATTACTGAGATATTTGTCAATGCAGACATGCTTTTCCAAAAGGCCAAAGTGGTTCATAAGTCATAAGGTCATGTGATAGGAATATGATTAGACCATTCGGCCCATCGTCTTCGCCATTCACTTATGGCTATCTATCTCTTCCTCCCAACTCCATTCTCCTGCCTTCTCCCCATGACCTCTGACACCTGAACTAATTAAAAACCTATCCTCTCTGCCTTAACAGTATCAACTGAGTTGGCCTCTTCAGCTTTCTGTGGCAACGAATTCCACAGATTCACCAACGCCTAACTAAAGAAATGTTTCCTCATCTCCTTCCTAAAATAACTAAAATATGGTTCTGGGGAAACCGGCACCGTCTTGAGCACGCATTTGCAAGCGGACAAAATAGTACGATTGCAGGGGGGCAAACATAGTTCCGATTTTCACGAAGGGCAGCGATGGATACCATGCTAAATTACATACATAATGGGCCGAACATACGTAATTGGGATAGGTAAGAGACTGCAGATGCTGTAATCTCGAGTAAAAGGCAAACTTCTGGAGGAACTCAGTGGGCCAGGAAGAAGGCGAGGAGAAAAATGGACCAGTCTGAAGAAGGGCCACGCCCCTAATCGCCATCCTCCAAGCATTCCACCCGACACGCCGAGTTCCTCCAGCAATTTATCTTTTGTTCGAGACTTCAGCATTTGCAGTCTCTTGCCTTCCCCAAATATCGATGTTCTGCAGCAGTTTACCTATTTACAGCGGCTTGCAAAAGTTGTCATGCCCCTTGAACTTTTCCACATGTTATCACGTTACAACCACAAACGTAAATGTATTTTGTTGGGATTTTATGTGATAGACCAACACAAAGTGGCGCATAATTGTGAAGTGGAAGGAAAATGATATATGGTTTTCACAATTTTCTACAAATAAAAAAACTGCAAAGTGTGGCGTGCAAAAGTATTCCGCCCCCTTTACTCTGATACCCCTAAATAAAATCCAGTGCAACCAATTGCCTTCAGATGTCACCTAATTAGTAAATAGAATCCACTTGTGTGTAATCTAATCTCAGTATAAATACAGCTGTTCTGTGAAAGCCTCAGAGGTTTGTTAGAGAACATTAGTGAACAAACAGCATCATGAAGTCCAAGGAACACACCAGACAGTTCAGGGTTAAAATTGAGGAGAAGTTTAAAGCAGGGTTAGGTTATAAAATAATATCCCAAGTTTTGAACATCTCACGGAGCACTATTCAATCCATCATCCGAAAATGGAAAGTGTATGGCACAACTGCAAACCTACCAAGACATGGCCGTCCACCTAAACTGACAGGCCGGGCAAGGAGAGCATTGATCAGAGAAGCAGCCAAGAGGCCCATGGTAAATCTGGAGGAGCTGCAGAGATCCACAGCAGAGGTGGGAGAATCAGTCCACAGGAAAACTATTAGTCGTGCACTCCACAAATCGGGCCTTTATGGGCGAGTGGCAAGAAGAAAGCTATTGTTGAAACAAAGCCATAAGAAGTACCGTTTGCGGTTTGCCACAAGCCATGTGGGGGACACAGCAAACATGTGGAGGAAGGTGCTCTGGTCTGATGAGACCAAAATTGAATTTTTTGGCCTAAATGCAAAACGCTATGTGTGGCGAAAAACTAACACTGTACATCACCCTGAATGCACCATCCCCGCTGTGAAACACGGTGGTGGCAGCATCATGCCGTGGGGATGTTTTTCTTCAGCAGGGACAGGGAAGCTGGTCAGAGTTGATGGGAACATGGATGGAGCCAAATACAGTGCAATCTTGGAAGAAAACCTGTTAGATTCTGCAAAAGACTTGAGACTGGGGCGGAGGTTCACCTTCCAGCAGGACAACGACCCTAAACATACAGCCAGAGCTACAATGGAATGGTTTAGATCAAAGCATATTCATGTGTTAGAATGGCCCAGTCAAAGTCCAGACCTAAATCCAATTGAGAATCTCTGGCAAGACTTGAAAATTCCTGTTCACAGACGCTCTCCATCCAATCTCACTGAGCTTGAGCTATTTTCCAAAGAAGAATGGGCAAAACATACAGTCTTTGGATGTGCAAAGCTGGTAGAGACATACCCCCAAATGACTTGCAGCTGTAACTGCAGCGAAAGGTGGTTCTACAAAGTATTGACTCAGGGGGGCTGAATCCTTTTGCACGCCACACTTTTCAGTTTTTTATTTGTAATAAAATTTGGAAACTATGTATCATTTTCCTTCCACTTCGCAATTATGCACCACTTTGTGTTGGTCTATCAGATAAAATCCCAATCAAACACATTTACGTTTGTGGTTGTAACGTGACAAAATGTGGAAAAGTTCAAGGGGTATGAAAACGTTTCCAAGCCACTGTATTAGCTGGTAGCCGATCAGTGGCAACTGGTTTTGGTTTTTCATGTGGAATTTCGTCTGGACTATCATTGCTGTAGATGTTGTAGAGTCATACACATCGGGAACATGCCCTTCTGTCCAGCTGGCCCTGTTCCCTTTTTTTGGGCCGAAAGATTCCTTTTTTGCTTTGTACTATTCTATGGTCTTCCACCAAAGTGATTGGAGAGATACGAGCCAGGCACACCCTTTCAAGCTACAATCCTGAGCCAAAAATGGTGCAGCGTTAAACGCACAGGATCTGCCCTCACCATTAACTAGGCGGGTTCAGGACCCAGTGAAACCCTGGACTTCTGCGGCAGTCTCATTTAGCATACACATCCAGTCGGACTCTCAATTATATTCATTCTATTATTTCTCTGTAATATAATTATATATCATTATATATAACTCCAGTCATATATATATATATATATATATATATAAATATATGACGTGAATATGACTGGAGTTATTTATATATATATATATATATATATATATATATATATATATATATATATATATATATACATATATACATACATGTATATACATATACATATGGTGTTATAATATATGGTTTAAATAGACCGCAGCACGGAAATTAGGCTCCCTATAGAGCAATTTGAGCATTGAGGAACAGATGGCACTTACATTTTTAATCTAATTTTCGAATCAGCTTAATTAATTAATGTGCATCCTTTGGCACTGACGAGTTATGAATTCCTTCTCAATTATATTGTATCAAAATCTGTGCCACATTTCAAGTAGATAGCAGACATGGGTGACGAAAGCTAAATCTGGACACATTTTGGATGCTCGGCCCACGGCCTATTTCCCGGGTAATTTAAAAAAACAAAGTTGTGGTGGATCCGGATAGAATGCTTTCCATTATGCATGGAATGCAGAATGTGATGGACAGACCAGCGGAGCAGTGTATCTTGCGAAGCGATAAGTTCCGATTTCCGTCGATTAATCTGGTTGCGTGAATCAACAGACAAAACGACTTGCTAGAATCGTGTATGGTTGCCGGCTGATAGTTCAGTGCATATTAAACCGATTGCTTTCTGGTTCCAAGTTTCTAACTAATAAAGTCATAGAGCCACGGAACGATACAGTGTGGAAATGGGCCCTTCGGCCCAAGTTGCCAACGCCTGCCAAGATATCCCAGCTACCAGCCCCAGTCCCACTGCCAGCATTTGATCGATATCGCTCTGATCCTGTCCTATCCATGTACGTGTCTAACTGCTTCTCAAATGTTGGGATTGTCTCTGACTGACAAACTTGCTCCATACACCCACCACCCTCTGTGTGAAAAAGCTACCCCTCAGATTCCTATAACATGTCCTAGACTTCTATGGACTGTGGGAGGAAACCGCAGCTCCAGGAGAAAACTCACGCGGGTCACTGGGAGAATGTGCAAAATCCGCATAGATAGCATACGTCGTCAATATCGCAGTCGGTTCTCTGGCACTGTAAATCAACAGCTCTTCAACTACGCCACCATGCCACCGCCACAATATAGTGTGACAGAGTTATAGCGTTACAGCTACAGAAAAAATGGAGATAAAAAATACAAGTTTCGCATTGGAGTAGATTGGAAAAATGGGACCGGGCCCCAGCTGATGGGAGAAGGGTTTGGTGGAAGGATCGGTCATTGCAAGGGCCTTTGTGTGGACATATATTGCGGGGTGATTCCTTGTACTGATGGACGTAGATCAGTTAACTAACATCCGCGGCATTCGTGCAATAGGCCTGAGTCCATGTTGGCTAACTCTATGCATCGACGCCAAATGCAAAAGAGCTCGAATAGCAGAAATATTTTGATTGCAAGACCGATCAGGGCCATTTCCAAGAACAGGGTGTTTGCGTGCAAGCCTGGCCGAGCACAGGTGCACAGGAGGAGTGTATCCAATGAATGGGCCAAGTGATCAAATGCCTGTTGCAGCAGCCATCATGGCGCACGCGCGGATACCAGTTGATCAACGTTCAGGCCCAAGAGGGAAAGTGTCAAGGATGTAAAAATAAAAGAATGTTGGATGAGAACTAATGCATTTAGCAACAGGGTAACAAAATGGTTTGGCAAGATGAATTCAGGCAGGACCTTTGAGGATTGTAAACAAAGACCGAAATCATGCGGGACGTAAAAAGGTCCTAAGGAACGTCGTGAACAGTCATTACCAAGTCAAAGTAACGGAAATCCTAAGGCATATTATACACGTTTTAAAAATCAAGTGGGTAACTGGGAAGAGGGTATAATTTCTCCAGATGAAAGGTGGAAACATTTGCTTGGAGTCCGAAGTGTGGGCCAGCGACGAAACAATATGCTTCCATATTCACCAAGGAGAAGGTCATTGGGATCAAAGGGGGAATACTATTATGTCAACCTAATTGAGATCAAGGAGGGGATGGAAGAGTACCTCTTTGAAGAGCATTAAGATGGATAAGTCAACTGGGCCTGATCGGACGTAGCTGGGATAACATGAAAAGGCGGGAGAGAGTAGGTTGCTGGGTCTTGATCAATAGATAGGAAGAGAGAGTAGTTTTTGTGGAGTGATTAATGAATGGTAGTTAATTTTAAGTTGGTATTGACCCGTATCTAACAGCTGTATTGAAAAGTGTTTTGTTGCCTGCTAACCAGTCAAATAAATGCCTATACATGATTATAATGAAGCTGTACACAGTGCACAGATACGGGATAAAGAGTTTAATATTGAATGCACGTAAAATCCGATTGGGGATAGGTAAAGCTGTGCAATGAGGTAGCTGGGAGGTGAGGAACGCACTACAGCTGGTGAGAGGATGGTTCCGTAGTCTCGTAACACCTGTGAAGGAACTGTCCCTGAATCTGGATATTTGCGTTTTCAAACATGTGTACCTCTTGTGTGATGGGAATGAACTGGGTGACACCGCTGCATGATTAAGATGGTGACCATGCCGATGCAGCGCGAAATGTAGCTGGAGTCGATGGAAGGGAGTTGGTTTGGCGTGATGGTCAGGGCTACGCCCACAATTCTCTGCAATTTCTAGCGGTCTTGGATGCAGCTGTTCCTCAAACTTTCTGCGATGCACACCGTGAAGTTGCTTTCTACGGCGCATGTGTGGGTGTTTTGGGGGTTTGATGGGAACATACAGAACTTACTAAACCTTCTATAACAAAATAGTGGCGATGTTATGATTTATTGGCAATTACTTCGTTGTGGCTGGTGCAAGAAAAAATGCTGATAATATTTAATCCTAACAATTTTTATTCTCAATTCATTTTACTTTATTGTCAAGTGTGCCGCGGTACAGTGAATACACGTTATTGCGTGCTCTCCCGTCAGCATAAACACGATACATGATTACATGCGAGCCATTTAGTGTATAGATACATGATAAGGAGATAACGTTTAGTGCAAGTTAAAGCCAGCAAAGCCCGATAAAGGATAGTATGTTGGACACCAAAGAGGTAGGTAGTAATTCAGCACTTCTCTCTCTTTGTGGGAGGATGATTCAGTTGTCTGAGAACAACTGGGAAGAACCTGTTCCTGAATCTGTAAGTATGCGCTTGCACACATTTTAATATTTTGCCTGATGGGAATGCGGAGACGAGGGAGTCGCCAGGATGCGACACGTTCTTGATTATGCTGCTGGCCTTGCCGAGGAAGCGTGGGTATAAATGGAGTCAATCCAAGGGAAGTTGATTTGTGTGATGGTCTGGGTTGCGTGCACAATTCTCTGTAATGTTTTGGGGTCTTGGGTTCACAAACCGTTGTGATGTATCGTTATACAATGATGTATATGTTGCACCTGTGGAACTTGATGAGGGTTGTTGGGGACATGCCGAATTTACGATGCCTTCTAAGGAATTAGATGCGTTTGGTGTGCTTTCTTGGTCGTTGCTTCAATGTAGGTGGTCCAGGAGAATTTTATGGTGATATTGACCTTGGAATCTGAAGGGTTCGTGCATCTCTACGTCGGCACTGTCAATCTAATCTGCGGTATGCGTACCTATTTACTTCTTGAAGATCACTGTCTCATTTGTCGTGCTGACCTTGAGAGAAAGGATGTTGTCTCGATCTCCTTCCTGCACTATGTCGCATCATTATTTGAAATCCTGCCCACAATGGTGGGGTCGGCGGAGAATTTGAAAATCGAATTAGATTTGTACATGACTGCACAGTCGTGGGTGTACGAGGATAAAGGAGGGGGCTGAGAAACCATCCTTGCGGAGTGCCCGTGTTGATGATTGTCGTAGAGGATGATTTGTCCCCGGTCTTTACTGATTGGGGGTCTGTTGGTCAGGAAGTCGAGGGTCCAGTTGCAGAAAATAGGACTGACACCAAATCTTCCGGGTCTGTTGATAGCCTTGGATGGAATCATGGTATTAAAGGCAGAGCGCAGTGTATGAATAAATGTCTGAATTATGTATCGCTCTCATCCAGGTGTGAAAGGGATGAGTGTAGGGCTAGAGCGGTGCCATCGTCCACGGACATATTGTGGCGGTAGGGGAACTACAGTAGCTCACTGCCGCTGGTAAGACTGGATTTAATGCGTTCCATAACTAGCTTCTCAACGCATTTCACGATAATAAATGGCAAGGTCACTGGAGGGTAGTGGTTTTGGCATGAGATTTAGTTTTTCTTCAGCATTGTTATCATGGTGGTCTTCTTGAAGCAAGTGGGTAACTGAGAACGGTGATGGTAGAGATGAAAGATGTCCACTGAGTGGTTAGAGCTGCTACTAAGTACACGGCCAGGAAAAACGTCTGGGCCAGTGCCTTTTCGTGGGTATACCCTCAGGAAGGCCAATCTAACGCCTGCTACAATCATTCTGGGGAGGGACACATTGTATGCTAAAATGTCAGGTGATCACTTGGCCTTCTGCTCGAAGCGAGCATAGAATGCTTTGGGTCGCACTATCATCAATGATGCTGCCTGACCTTGCATTGCAGCCAATTCAGACCTTGCCACATTATCCGTGTGTCGGAGTGATTACACTAGGATTCCGCTTTTTCTCCTGGTACTGTCTCTTGGCATCCTTGATGGCTACGCGGATATCAAAGCGGGCCTTCATGCCCCGCAGGGATCCTTTGACTTTTTCGCACAAAACCGGACTTTAACCGGTGACTGTACCTCACGATAGACACAAGAAGCTGGTGTTACTCAGCGGGTCAGACAGCACCGCTGGGGAAAAGGAATAGGTGACATTTCGTGTCGAGGCCTTCCTTCGGACCTCGCGGTTCATCCGTGGTTTCCGGATGGGGAAGACATGGAATTAGTTCGTGGGAAACACAGACGACCACGCACTCGCTGGTGCAGTCAGTCACGGCATCGTTGAACTCATTCAGGTAAGCTGCGGAATCCCTGAATTATGAACCTGGTGGTCTTAGATGGAGATAGGGTGAACTTTAAACTTTCGGTCAGATGTACTTCGCCGCCATCAATGTATACCGTGATCGTGGTGTCTGTATTTCGTTTCTCCCTGAAGTCAATCACAATATCCCTTGTCTTTGGTGACGTTCAGTGAGGGGTTGTTCGCTGTGCAACAGGTTACGAGGTGCCTAATCTATCTCTGCATGGTTTGATTGCACTCATGTGTGGTCTATTTCAGTATAGTTTAGCTTAAAGATACAGCTCGGATACAGGCGCTTCGGCCCACCGAGTCGACACCGATCGTGAATCCTCGCACAATAACACAAGTCTACGCACACGAGGGACAATTCTAAACTCATACCGAGTAAAAAAAACAATCAAATTAACCTGCAAACCGGTCTTTGGAGTGTGTGAGGAAACCGAAGATCTGTGAGAAAACCCTCCAGGTCATGGGGAGAACCTGCAAACTCCGTACAGACAGCACCCGGAGTCAGGATAGAACCCGGGTCGCTGGCGCTGAAAGTGGTGTAAGGCAGCAACTCTACCGATGGGCCACCGTGCCGCCCTTCTACATGGATAGTACGCTTTATTTCCTTTCGTGTGGCGTGCACAGCCTAAAGTTGTTGGACAACTTGTTCTATTTGATCTTCCGTTTGTGCACGTCGAGTTGATAGCATTAGTCGAAACAGGGCGGACCACGTGAAGGTTGCAATCTTCCACCCCGGATAGTTCGCAAACAAATGTATCTATGTGTCTCGGCACACGCGACAGCAATAGCCGATATGAATGAATTCATAAGTTTATTGGCCAAGTATTCACTTACAAGGAACTTGCCTTGTTGCTCCGTACACAAGTGACAACATGACATACAGTGACAGTTAAGAATGAAACATTAATAATAAAACATTATTGATTAAGCATGTGAATTAAATCACATGCCAGAGCAAAAGGAGGCAACCGATTTTTGGTTATTGACTAGAGCTACTACTCGTGGAAAACAGCTGTACTTATGCCTGGCTGTGCCAGCTTTGACAGTCCCGAGTCGCTCCTAAGCCTGGCCGCCCATGCTTGCAGGCGGAATTACTCCATCGTCAGCCAGCAGGGACGTGTTCCATTTGCAACATAATTTGTGCAGCGCATCGCGAAGCTTACATACACCGAGCACGATGACCATGGGATTCAACACTGCGTAGCAGTAGGCGTCGTAAAGATACGAAAACACAAACAACTTCTCCATCATAAATGAACATTGCGATGAGTGGGATATCGCACACAACAATAGTATAATTCTAGCAAAGAGAAATGCAAGAAAAAGCAGATCAAGTGAAACAACCATTGCTATTATGCGCACGTGATGATCCCCCTTCTTGGGACGTTTAACGTTGGCGGCGAGCTGCTGAGACGATCGCCGATGTCTCCATAAGACGGATATGAGGTAAATACAAGAAGTGGACATCCATAATGCGGGGAGTGCAGTTGAAACGATTAGGTTCATGTATATGTTTAATTCTTCAGTTGCTTCGGGGTTCATTTCCTGCGACCCGTTTGTCGATCCAAAATGATACGATCCGTTCTGGTTATGGCAGGTGAACGCTGCATTGTCGATGTAGCAATCCAACGCTCCCAGGGCGCAGCTGAACAACGCCGTCGCACCGACCCAGAGGAAAACTTTGCCGCTGATCACTTGGGCTAGTTTCTTGGCGATGGGCCGATGGACACTAACGATTTTCAGGCAGTAGAAGAAACAGAGGAGAGCGCTGACCCAAAAGCTGAGGGAATGGGTGAGCGCGAGGAAGGACTCGGCGACCTTTTGCTGGATCTCGCAATAGTTGTGAATGAAGTCCACGACCATTGTGAAAACCGCCACGAGGATGGTGGTAACATTGGCGATGGCCAGAGCGCTGACGATGACATCCGCGGGAGGCGTGCTGACTTGACACAATCCTCGCCACAAAGTCACAAGGATGAAGACATTGGTAATCAATCCGAAAATGCTGAAGAATCCGACACCAGCTAACTTCACCCACATTTCCATTTTCCTGTAGAAATAAATTAAACCAAGGCTATAATAGATAGTTCCGTGTCCAAAAAAATCTCAAGTTACTGAAAACCACGTTGCAAAAACAATTGTGTCTGTCTGAAAAATTAGATAACAGCTCGAAATATGAAGACTTGCAATATCAAAGTCAAAGTCAAGTCAAGTCAAAAGTCAAACAAACTTTATTGTCATTTAGAAATACATTGATATATGCAGTTCCAAACGAAATTACGTTGCATTTGGCTCCCTGTGCAACACAATAAATTAACAGAAGGATAGGCATGGGTGAAAAGGATAAATAGACAATAGTGGCAGCCCATTACATGGCATTCAGGAGTCTGATGGCTCGTGGGAAGAAGCTGTTGCAGAACCTTGATGTTCTGTTCCTTATGCTGCGATATCTTTTTCCCGAGGGCAGCAGAGTGAACAGACCGTGATGGAGATGTGTGGGGTATTTTATAATACTGCTGGCCTTAGACACGCAACATTTGGTCGCAATATCCCCGATTGAGGGGAGAGAGGTCCCGATGATTTTTTTCCGCTGTCCTCACCACTCTCTGCACAGACTTCCAGTCGGAGGCTCTACAGTCCCCAAACCAGACAGAGATACAGCTGGTCAGAATACTCTCTATGGTGCCCCTGTAGAAAGTAGTGAGGATGGGATGGGGGAGATGAGCTCTTCTCATCCGGCGCAGAAAGTGCAACCTCTGCTGCGCTCTCTTAACTTGATGAGATGTTATTCGACCAGGTCAGACTGTTAGTGATCTGCACCCCCAGGAACAGTGCTACTGACCACCTCCACATCGCTGTCATTGATGTGAAGTGGTGTGGGACTGTGCCGGGTTTTCCTGAAGTCGACGATAACCTCCTTTGTTTTAATTCTTATAATTAAAGTTATAATTCTTGCAGGATTTCGAAATGCGAAGGACATTTTAATAGCCATAATTTTATGGTTATTACTGCGATCTCACAATGCCTAATGCTAGGTTACATTGTTTAATAGAATGTCCCCAAATGTACAAATGTCCCCAAACAAATCCTGTGCTCTAAATTGAAGGAAATCGGCGAGCCCCCTGCAGGCCAAAGAAACGCTTCAAGGACAACATCAAGAACAATCTGAAGAAATTGCAAACCACATCGAGTAACTGGGTAACTTAGACATGCGCTCCTGTAGGAAATCCGTGCTGGACGGAGCTGCACGTCATGAAATGGAACTATGCCGTGTCGCAAAGACAAAGTGACAGCACCATAAGGACAGAGAGAAGGGGCCTCAACGACTGCCCACCACCGCCAGTCTCCACTGCCCACGTTGCCCATGGAGGGCAGGATATTTGTAGAATGGTTGGGCATGGGCGTCATTGTTCAAACCATTGGGCTGGAAGCCAACCATGCGCAAACATGCTTTTATCCAGTCTACGTGTGACCTCACTCTGGCAATGGAGGAGATCGCTAATTAATCGATAGTGGCGTTACAGAAATAAGCGAGCTAACCAGTCAGCGGACAGACAATACATGATTACAATCGAGCCCTTTACAGTATATAGAATAAAAGAGAATAACATTTAGTGAATGGGAAAACCAGTCCGATCAAAGGAAGTCCGAAGGTCAACAATGAAGTAGAGAAAGTTCAAGGGTGCTCTCTAGTTGCGGTAGGGTGATTCAGTTGCCTGATAACAGCTGGGAAGAAACTGTTCCTGAATCTGAAGGTGTGTGTTTTCACATATCTACACCTTTTGAATTATGGAAGAGGGGAGAAGAGGGAGTGACCAGGATGCGATTCGTCCTTGATAATGTTGCCGAGGCAGCGTGTGGTATAGATGGGATGAATGTAAGGGAGGTTGGTTTTGTGTCATGGTCTGGGCTACGTCCGCAGTGCTCTGAAATTACTTGCAGTCTTAGATGGAGCTGTGCCCAAGCTGTGAGGCATCCAGATAAAATGTTTTTTGTTCAATGACACACAAATCTTGGATTTCAGGACATTGAGGTCCGGGCACCGTGGCTAAAAATTGGGCACAAGTATCAAATATTTTCAAAGGTAGCGCAATGTCGCGGCTGGGAGGGCGACTACAACAGAGCGCGGTTCGAACCTGACGTCGGCCACGTTCTGTCCGGAGTTACCATGTTCTCCCTGTGACTACGCGGAGTTCTTCCGGGTGCTCATGTTTCCTCCCACATTCCAAAATGTCCCTCAGTTAATTGGGGTTAATTTGACCTCCGTAAATGACCACGAGCGTGTGAGCCGAAACGGATTTAGGCGACTCGGGAGAGAATTTATAGGAAAATGAAGGGAAGTCATTATTTATATGAGGTTCACTGCAAGTCACCATGGACACGATGGACAGAATGGGCTCGTTCCACGTTGTACATTAATATGAATGAAGGGGAGCAAGATGACCAGCACATTGTATTTGTTCTTATAGATAAACTAATCGTATCCTTCATGATTGTATACTCTTTTGTAGATCACCCCTCAGCCACCGGCGCACCAAATAATAAAGTCAAACCTGCCGAATCTCTCTCTGCAGCTCAGGCCCCCGGGTCCAGGCAATATTCCCGCAAATCGTCTCTATAGTCTTTCCAGATTAATACTGATTTGGAATTGATTGTTTTCGCAGAACGGCCTTCTGTTTCCTATCACCCCATGACGAGATGTCTCATTGTCCCCGCACGTTCTCCACAACTTCATGCTAACACTTCCACGCGAGCACTCCTTTATTAAAACGTTCAGTTTGACTTCCACGGGATCTAGTTATTTCTCAATTTTCTGTTTAACTTTCGGAAAACGAATGCTGTTCAACGAAGTTAATGTATTCCCCCCTACATATATGAGACGAACTATCAGCATGACAACATTATTGAAACGAAAAAAGAAAGTGTAAGCAGATAATATGAAATG
This sequence comes from Raja brachyura, assembly GCA_963514005.1. Next base: position 18,260 of record CAUPSL010001243.1, on the reverse strand, counting down.
CAATGTTTACCTCAATCTGGAGATTCCCAGTTATTACATTGTAAGCGATGTGCTTTTCCGCAATCAATCAATTTAGCCGACTATAAATTAAGCGGCAGCATTTATATGATGACTTCAAACCTAATACGCACAGTTGCTAAGGAAGCGCCAATTTGAATATTTATGGAACAGTCGTCATTTGAGCAGTCAAATTATACATGGAGTTGAACCTTGCAGAATATTTGCTTCGTTATGGCCGTGATATCGTCTTGTTGACTGAAGCTGGAATATTTCCTTACACGTCACTGTTGATAGGAAGGGAATGCATTCGTACAATAGTTCCAGAATACATTTTCGTCAACAGGTCTATTGATCATAAGATCATACGACATATGAGCGGAATTAGACAATTCGGACCATGGAGTAAACTCCGCCATTCGATCATGGCAGATCTAGTTTTCCCTCGCAACCCCATTCACATGCGTTCTCCTCATAAACTTTAATACCCTTACTTAACATGAATCTGTCAAACTCCGTCATAAACAGACTGTATTACTTGGTCTCCACGGCCGTTTGTTGGAAAAAATCCCACAGATTCTTCTCCTACTGGCTGAATAAATTCCTCCGCATCTCCATTTAAAATATACCGAATTTTATTCTGAGGCTGTGCCCTCTAGTCCTCGACTCTGCCAATATTGCAATCGCCCTCTCCACGTCCACTCTATCGCAGCCTTTCTTTATTCTGTAGATTTCTATGAGATCACCCTTCAACCTTCTAACCTACAGAGAGTTAGGGCACAGGACCATCTGTTCGAATTGTGTAGGTATTATAGCAATAGACAAATGGAAGCTCAAGATGAAATGGCAGATTGAATTTAGGTATTCTGGATGGAGGTAAGGCATTTGGAGTTTCAAAAGGCATCGGATGAGATTTTAACAACACATTCAATTCATGACTTACCGTTTCGATAAGTCGCATTCGAAATATCATGTTTGAAGTTTGTCTATTTGTCCTTCCTTAATGCTACACTTTGTTTCACATTTCAATTCTCTGTCGTGAAATAACGAGGCAATTTTTGACGTATACAAATCAATGAGATTGTTCAAACCAATGCTCCTGACTGCAAGGGATACTTTCTGATCTACTTTATCTTTCCGATTACCCTATTGATCTATTTCGTTGGCGCTTGCGTTGTCTAGCCATTATTAGTCTTTATATCTAATATTTACGCCGAAGGTCACATCAGCATTACTGTTTGCTTATTTCAACAGATTAATCTCTTTCCAGTTGTATATTTGAATTGTTAACGTGACTTTTACTCATGAGCTTAATTATTTGCATGTGATTGGTCTGTTTACAAAATGTGCTTACTCCGGATATTTGCTCAGAAATTACTGCCAGAATACCAGCAGGTGTGTTTGAACCATCTGGTTGTCTTCATAAATCTTCATACGGATGAAATGTCCAAGTTCAGGGATACCACAACGACTTTGCTTCAATTGCTGAGGGGAGATTATAGTCTTGTTAGCTATCTCGTATGTACAAGTTACGTTAAATCTATAATCCAGCAGGTACCACAGGCAGTGAAGAAAGCAAAAGCCACGTTCGCCTTCATACGGAGAGGATATGAGTATAGAAACATAGAAACATAGAAAATAGGTGCAGGAGTAGGCCATTCGGCCCTTCGAGCCTGCACCGCCATTCAATGTGATCATGGCTGATCATCCAACTCAGTATCCCGTACCTGCCTTCTCTCCATACCCCCTGATCCCTTTAGCCACAAGTGCCACATCTAACGCCCTCTTAAATATAGCCAATGAACTGGCCTCAACTACCTTCTGTGGCAGAGAATTCCAGAGACTCACCACTCTCTGTGTAAAGAATGTTTTCCTCATTTCGGTCCTAAAGGAATTCCCCCTTATCCTTAGACTGTGACCCCTTGTTCTGGACTCCCCCAACATCGGGAACAATCTTCCAGCATCTAGCTTGTCCAACCCCTTAAGAATTTTGTAGGTTTCTATAAGATCCCCCCTCAATCTTCTAAATTCCATCGAGTACAAACCGAGTCTATCCAATCTTTCCTCATATGAAAGTCCTGACATCCCAGGAATCAGTCTGGTGAATCTTCTCTGTACCCCCTCTATGGCAAGGATGTCTTTCCTCAGATTTGGAGACCAAAACTGTACGCAGTACTCCAGGTGTGGCCTCACCAAAACCCTGTGCAACTGCAGTAGAACCTCCCTGCTCCTATACTCAAATCCTTTCGCTATGAATGCTAACATACCATTTGCTTTCTTCACTGCCTGCTGCACCTGCATGCCTACTTTCAATGACTGGTGTACCATGACACCCAGGTCTCGTTGCATCTCCCCCTTACCTAATCTGCCACCATTCAGATAATAGTTTACCCTCATGTTTTTGCCACCAAAGTGGATAACCTCACATTTATCCACATTGTACTGCATCTGCCATGCATCTGCCCATTCACTCAGCCTATCCAAATCACCCTGCAGCCTCCAAGCATCCTCCTCACACCTAACTATACCCCCCAGCTTGGTATCATCTGCAAATTTGGAGATGTTGCATTGAATTCCCTCGTCCAAATCATTAATATATATTGTAAATAGCTGGGGTCCCAGCACTGAGCCTTGCGGCACCCCACTAGTCACTGCCTGCCATTCTGAAAAGGACCCGTTTACTCCTACCCTTTGCCTCCTGTCTGCTAGCCAGTTCTCTATCCACATCAATACTGAACCCCCAATACCGTGTGCTTTAAGTTTGTATGCTAATCCCTTATGCGGGACCTTGTCGAAAGCCTTCTGAAAGTCTAGATATAACACATCCACTGGTTCTCCCTTATCCACTCTACTAGTTACATCCTCGAAAAATTCTATCAGATTTGTCAGACATGATTTACCTTTCGTAAATCCATGCTGACTTTGTCCAATGATTTCACCACTTTCCAAATGCGCTGCTATCCCATCTTTAATAACTGACTCTAGCAGTTTCCCCACTACCGATGTTTGACTAACTGGTCTGTAATTCCCCGCTTTCTCTCTCCCTCCTTTTTTAAAAAGTGGGGTTACATTAGCTACCCTCCAATCCTCAGGAACTACTCCAGAATCTAAGGAATTTTGAAAAATTATCACTAATGCATCCACTATTTCTGTGGCTACCTCCTTGAGTACTCTGGGATGCAGACTATCTGGCCCTGGGGATTTATCGGCCTTCAATCCGTTCAATTTACCCAACACCACCTCCCGGCTAACCTGGATTTCACTCAGTTCCTCCATCTTATTTGACCCCCGTTCCACTGCTATTTCCGGCAGATTATTTATGTCTTCCTTAGTGAAGACAGAACCAAAGTAGTTATTCAATTGGTCTGCCATGTCCTTGTTCCCCATGATCAATTCACCTGTTTCTGACTGCAAGGGACCAACATTTGTTTTAACTAGTCTCTTTCTCTTTACATATCTATAAAAACTTTTGCAGTCAGTTTTTATGTTCCCTGCCAGTTTCCTTTCATAATCTATTTTCCCTTTCCTAATTAAGCCCTTTGTCCTCCTCTGCTGGATTCTGAATTTCTCCCAGTCCTCCGGTAGGCTGCTTTTTCTGGCAAATTTGTATGCCTCATCTTTTGTTTTTATACTATCCCTGATTTCCCTTGTTATCCATGGATGCACCACCTTCCCCGATTTATTCTTTTGCCAAACTGGTATGAACAACCTTTGTACTTCATCCATGCAGTCTTTAAATACCTTCCATTGCACATCCACTGTCAACCCTTTAAGAATCACCTGCCAGTCTATCTTGGCCAATTCACATCTCATACCTTCAAAGTTACCTTTGTTCAAGTTCAGAACCCTTGTTTCTGACTTAATTTTGTCACTCTCCATCCTAATGAAGAACTCAACCATATTATGGTCACTCTTGCCCAAGGGGCCACGCACAACAAGACTGCTAACTAACCCTTCCTCATTACTCAATACCCAGTCTAGAATAGCCTGCTCTCTCGTTGGTTCCTCCACATGTTGGTTGAGAAAACTATCCCGCATACATTCCAGGAAATCCTCTTCCTCAGCACCCCTGCCAATTTGATTCACCCAATCTACATGCAGATTGAAGTCACCCATTATAACCGTGTTACCCTTGTTGCACGCATTTCTAATTTCCTGTTTGATGCCATCCCCAACTCCAATACTACTGTTAGGTGGCCTGTACACAGTTCCCACTAGCGTTTTCTGCCCCTTAGAGTTTCGCAGCTCTACCCATATCGATTCCACATCCTCCACGCTAATGTCCTTCCTTTCTATTGCATTAATCTCCTCTCTCACCAGCAACGCTACCCCACCTCCTTTTCCTTTTCGTCTATCCCTCCTGAATATTGAATATCCCTGGATGTTCAGCTCCCAGCCTTGGTCATCCTGGAGCCAAGTCTCCGTGATTCCAACTATAGCATAGTCATTAATCGCTATCTGCACCTTCAACTCATCCACCTTATTACGAATGCTCCTCGCATTGAGACACAAAGCCTTCAGGCTTGTTTTTACAACACTCTTACTCCTTATACAATTATGTTGACAAGTGGCCCCTTTCACATCGATCCCTATTACACTTGGCCATACTCTCCTATCCCTTTGTGAGCTTTCTTCCCCGTTAATTCTGGGGTCATTAACCATCGCTTTACTCTCTTTCCCTCTAACTCCGTCCTCGACTATCCCATTTGATACCCCACCCCCCTTATTCAGTTTAAAACCATCCGTGTAGCAGTGGCAAACCTGCCGGCCAGAATGCTGGTCCCCCACCTGTTAAGATGCAATCCGTCCCTTTTGTACAGTTCCCCCTTACTATAAAAAAAATCCCAGTGATCTAAGAATCTAAATCCCTGCCCCCTGCACCAGTTCCTCAGCCACACATTCAGGTCCCATATCTCCCTGTTCCTGCTCTCGCCAGCACGAGGAACTGGAAGCAAACCGGAGATAACAACCCTGGAAGTCCTGCTTTTCAGCATTTTTCCGAGCTCTCTGAAGTCCCGCTGCAAAAAATTAATCTCCTTCTTTCCAACATCATTTGTGCCAACATGTACGACCACTTCCGGCTGGTCACCTTCGCCCTTGAGGATTGTCTGCACTCTGTCCGTAACATCCTGGATCCTGGCACCAGGAAGGCAGCACACCATCCTGGAATCCCGTCTGTTGCCGCAAAAACCCCTGTCCGTACCTCTCACAATGGAGTCTCCAACTACAATGGCGTTGCCCGAGTATAGGAGCAAGGAGGTCATATTACAGTGGCACAGGGTCCTGGTGTGACCGCACCTAGTGTATTGTGTGCAGTTTTGGTCTCCTCGTCTGAGGAAGGACATTATTGCTATTGCGGAGGTTCATCAGGTTAATTCACGGGTAGCGGGACTGACATATGAAGAAATAATGGATTGACTGAGCTTACGTTCACTGTAATTTAGAAGGAGTTGAGGGGGTCTTATGGAAAAATATAAAATTATTTAGGGATTGGAAGGGCTAGATGCATGAAAAATGTTCGCGATCTTCGTGGAGTCCAGAACCATGCGTCACAGTTTAAGAATAAGGGGAAGGACATTTAGGTCTGAGATGATGAAACACTTTTCTACCCAGAGAGTTGTGATACTGTGGAATTATTGTCACATGCCCAAGTTAAGGTACATTGATATTTGAGTTACCATGCAGCCATACAATTAAAAGAGAGCAACACAATAAAAAGAACAATAGAACGTAACTGTGATGGAAGGCAATAAAGTTCAGTCAGTTTCCTCCTTTGGTTCACCCGTGTTAGGGGCCTTGACCCTCCGCAGTCGCCGCTACGGATGGCCCGATGCACAAGTCCCCTCGTCGGGATGATCGAATCTCCGACGTCGGGATGGATGGAACAGACTCCGCGGCTCGGAGTGCCCGAATCGTCCACATTATTTCCCAGAGACCGCGGCTTCTCGATGTTATATGCCGCATGCCAGGGTTCGGAGCTCTTCTCCGGCGATCCCCGGCAAGGGATACCAGGCTCCGGGATGGTAAAGCCCGCTCTACGGCTGCTGCTAGTAGCTCTGCAGACCGTGGCTTCACGATGTTAAAGTCAGCAGGCCGGCGGTCGACGCCTTTCTTCTGGCTCCGCAATGTTAAAGTACACGCCGCGCCTGCTGCTGAAGCTCCGGGGCGTCTCCGGGAAAGGGCGCACCAATCCAAGTTGTTAGGCCGCGAGGGAGGACGAAAATGCGACTAGGAGAAAAGTCGCATCTCCGTCGAGGGAAGTGACTGCAAAGGTTTCCCCCTATTTTCCCCACCACCCCGCCATAAAAGTATACCGAGAAACATTAACTCATACATTTGGCCAAAGTAAGAAAACAAAAAAATGTCGAAATGACAGACACACTGCTGGCGAGGCTGCCGCTCGATGATCTCCCGAATAACTCTGCCTCATCTTGGCCCTGCTATCACGTGCCCTGTCTTACCCCGCATGTTATCCCGTCCCGCTCTTTCTCCTCACGTCAATCAACCTGTCTGAACAACCCGCAACGTCACCTGGCCACGTTCTCCGGAGAAGGTGCCTGACCTGATGAGTTGCTACAACATTTTGTGTCTTTCTGCACTCCTTCATTATAGAGAAGGGGCGGCCCGAATTGCTATTTGTGATACACAAACATATGAGAGGTATAGATTGAACAGATAGTGAAATAAGTTCTCTCCTTTCCCTCATATCTCGCATGGACGGTTTGCTCCCCAACGGTACGCATACTCAATTCATTAGCTTCAAGTAACCATTGCTTTCCCTCTCACTCCGGCATCTACAGTTCCTTGTTTCTGCGATAACAGACCTTTTGTCCAAACTTGTCCATACCAACCAAAATGTCCCATTCGCATCTGGATCGCTGTGGACCGAAGGATCTATTTACGTACAGTTTAATTAGTCCCATATGTCCATGTTTGACCCATACCCTTCGAAACCTTTCGTCCCCTTGTTACTGTCCAACTGTACTTTAAATGCTAGTGGTTTATGCGTCTCAACTAATTCATCTGGCCGTTATGCACCTGTGCTCCGAGATCTTCTTCTTCTTCTTGCGTATGGCGTGCACAGCCTAAATTTGTATTTCATCCTATTTGATTGTGCACGCCGGGTTGATTGCATTCGTCAAAACAGGGCGGACCACGTGAAGGTTGCAATCTTCCACCCCACTCAGAGATCACTCTGCTCAACTATACTGGCCAGGACTCAACAATTCACTGTCATGGTCTTGTTTCAGGTTTCACTTCCTGACATGCAAATGTTCCAGAATGAAACCCCATTGGCTATTTCTCGGCTGTTCAATGTCCCCCTGTAATTCGCAACCATCTTCACGAAATACTTTTTTAGTGGCATCGATAAACTTACTAATATTCAATTGAATATCCTCATCCAAGTCGTGGATATAAACCAGAAACAGCAATGGGCCCAACAGCGACCTCTGAGACACGCCATTAAACATAGGTCTTCAGACCGAAACTCAGCTTTCCACTACCATCGGATCGTGCCATTAAGTAAATTATGTATCCAGGTTGCTAAACACTTTAATTCTCCTTCCATTTCACACACTGACCTTTCTGCCCTGGGTCTCATCTATTGTCAGCGTGAGGCTAAACGCAAATAGGAGGAACATAATCTCACATTTTGCTTGGGTAGCTTATAGCCCAGTGGTATGATTATTAATTTATCTAGTTATTGATTGTCAAGTAAACTGAACATTCCTCTCTCACAATCCCTCCCCCAACCAAGTTGCACCAGCTTCTCGTTTTCACCTAACAAACTGTTAACTATGGCCTGTTTCTTTTACCACCGTTACTTTTTTTGCATATCTTTCTTTCATTGTTCTCTTTCTCACTACATCATGGTCTATATCTCTCGTTCCCCGTGTCTTTCAGTCTGAAGAGGGGTCTCGACTAGAAAAGTCATCCACTCCTTCTCTCCAGTGATGATGCCTGTTGAGCTGAGTTAAACCATGTTTTATGTCCATCTCCTGTATCCAGCTTCGTGGATTTCGCTGGACACCTGCAATCTAACCTTCAAGAGCAGCCAACCATACGAATAAACGAATGAAGTAATGAATACGTTTATTGCCCAAGTGTTCACATAAAAGGAATTTGCCTTGGTGCTAGGCCCGCAAGTACCAACATGACAAACTGTGACAATTAGGAATGACACATAAAATATGACACATTAATAATAAAACATTTTGGATTAAGCATGTTAATTAAATAAAATACCAGAGCAAAAGGATGCTTGACATTTTTGGTTATTGAGTAGAGGTACTACTAGTGGGGATAAAAGCTGTTTTTATGTCTGGCTGCGGCAGCTTTGACAGTCCGGAGTCGCCTTCCAGAGGGACTGATTCAAAGAGTTTGTGGTCAGGGTGAGAGCGGTCAGAGATGATTTTACCCGCTCGTTTCCTGTCCCTTGCAGTGTGCCGTTCGCCAATGGAACCGGAAGTGGCGGCGCTGACTGGCAGCTGCGGCTCGCCTGCAGTCCCTCTGTTTTTTTTCTTTTGGTTGATGTTTTGCTTATGTCTGTTTTAGTTTAGTTTAGTTTAGTTAGTTTATTAGATTGTGTAAGTGTGGGTGATTGTGGGAGAAACATGGTTTATTCTCTTCCTTCGGGGGAATACGACCTTTTCTGATCGTGTCCCCTGTCTCCGTCTGTGTTGAGGCACAATGGCGGAGCTGACGGCCTCGGGGAGTCGGAGCTGACGGCCTCGAGCGGCGTTCGCGGCAGCGGCAGTACCGGCAGCGGCAGTGGCCCGACTGGCCCGACCTGGCAGCAGCAGCGGCCCGACTTGGAGCTGTCGCCCGACTTGGGGCTGTGGCGGCACTCCCGCGTTCCGGTAGCGGCGGCGGCCCGACTTGGAGCTGTGGCTTGACTTTGGAGCTGTGGCGGTGTTCTGGCGTTTCGGTGGCCGGTCTTCCGAGGCCCGGCCGCGGGCCCAGTGGACGACATTGTCGGGAGCTCGCAGGTCACAGGCTGGTGCTCCCGCAGCAACTGGAGCTGCCCGTTTTCTGGAGCTCCCGCAACAACAGCTGCGTCCGCTGGACTGGAGGGTGGCAGCTTCGACCGCCCCGTTCGCGGAGCTGGATTCAGCCGCGGGACTGACTCACTTACCAACACCCGGCGGGGTCACAACATCGTAGGTCTGGATCCCCTCAGCGCCGAGGGAGAACAAGGAGGTAAGAGACAAAGACTAAGACTTTTGCCTTCCATCACAGTGAGGAGGTGCTTGGTAAACTCACTGTGGTGGATGTTAAATTTGTGTTTATTGTGTGTTTTTGTTACTTTTAATATATGTATGACTGCAGGCGCGAATTTCGTTCAGACCGAAAGGTCTGAATGACAATAAAGCTAATCTGAATCTGAAGGTTGCAGCCAATAACGTTCTCAGCTAATCGGATGAGTCGCTGCAGCCTCCAGATATCGTGCTTTGTGGCTGAGACAAAACAGACCATGATGGAGAAGGTGAGGACAGACTCTACGATGGCCGTTTAGAATTAGACCATCGTTGCCTGTAGCAGATTGTACTTCCTCAGTTTCCGCAGGAATTACATCCTCTGTTGTGCCTTTTTGACTGTGTAGTCGATGGTGCCCCCCCATTTAAGGTCCTTGGAGATGATGGTTCCAGGATCTTAAAAAAACTCCACATATGTAACTGTGCTGTTGTTGATGGTTGGTGGGGTTAAGGGAGGAGGAACTCTCCTAAAGTCTACAATCAATTCCACTGTCATAATATCCTTGAGCTTCAGATTGTTGCGATGCCGCCAGGACACCAGCTGTGTCACTTCCTATCTGTAGGCAGATTCCTTCCCATCCTGGTTCAGTCCAATCAAGGTTGAGTCATTCGCAAACTTGAGAAGCTTAACAGAGGAGTCAGTGGAGGTGCAGTCATTGGTGAAGACAGCATAGAGGAGAGGGGAGGGTACGCAGCCTTGCGGTACTCCAATGCTGAGGGTTTGCGGGTCCGAGATGTGCTTTCCCAACCTCACATGCTGTTTCCTGTCTGTCAGGAAGCTGGTGATCCACCGAGAGAAGGGTTCAGCTCTCTCCGGTGGCTGATCAAAGGCCTTGCTGATGGTATCGCGTCACACAAAAAGGAAAAGACTCTTCGGCCCAAGTCGTACATGCCGACCACATTCCACATGCAAGTTAATTTAATTTGCCCGTGTATCGCCCATAACCCATTAAACCTTTCCTATCCACGTATCCGTCCAAGGTTTCTTTCAAATGCCTTTAACAGTAAGTTCCTCAATTACGTCCACTGCCAGCTTATTCCATATACCAACCCCCGAGTGTAAATGGCCACTCAGGTTCCCATTTAAACACGCCATGCTCACCTGAATCTCTGTCATCGTTTCTTGATTGTCCGGTACCAGATTGAGGCCCACATTGACAATGTCCACGGCGTTTAAGCATAATCAACTTTTTTGATGTCTTCAAAAAAATCAATCAGATGCGTGAGACTCGACGTCCTGCACTCAAAATGGAACACATTAATCAATCCGCATTTTCGAAAGCATTATCACTTTTCCTTTGAAGTTCCATCAAGTAAATCGCATACCACTAATGTGAGGCTTGCTGCTCAGCCAGGTGCTCAATGTGATCAGCCATGAATGGCGGTTCAGGCTCGAAGGGCCGAATGGCCTACTCGTGCACCTATTTTTCTATGTTTCTATGACCTTAGATCCCATGATTTTTCTTCAGATATTATTCAATCAAGGCAAAATATTAGATAACCCTCACTCTTCCGGCTTGTCACACGTTCCCGAAGATAGTTCACATACACACATATATATATAAAATCATCTGATTTTAGATCTGCGATTTCCTCCCCAGTTTCCCAGAGGGTCCGCGAATATGTCTGATCAGTTCCAAAAGATGACTCTACCTTCATTCGTTTCTTGACAACATGCAAATAGGTGAAGCTTTGCCTCTCCCTTGTGTGGCCCTGCACATATTCCCAGAGGAAGGTTTCCTGAACATATATGACAAACTCAACACCATCTAAATGGCACCACCACTATGGCAGCCGCAGTCTTCATTTGGAAAGGTAATATTCGAACAGAAGACAATTGCACGTGCATATATGCTCCTCTAATTCCCGTGGGCAATTTGCGCGAAATGGTGTCATCGTAACAAGTGAAACATCCCCAGCTCTGACGTCACACACGGTAAAAACGTTTGTCCCCGTTTAAAGCTTCCTTTTCATTCATCTTCCTGCAACACACCTTGTAACTCATCAACGGAAATTGTAGAAAACCTCAAGAGCATTATTCTAAATAATTTATTTTCAAAATTGCCATGCTGAACTATGATGTTTTATTGTTTTCATTTATTTCCAAGCTTTACGTGTATTCTGCAACATAAAATATGATATAGGACAAAATATTTCACTTTAAATAATGCGTGCTATTCTTCTCCCTCCTCCGTTGCTCTCCCGGGATCGGAGGAATCGAGGGCCCGCGAAACCTGAAACTCCCCTTCCTCCGACGAACCAGTGGACAAAGGCTCGGCTGTCGAATTCGAGGTCCAGGCGTGTCCAGGCCATGGCAGTGGTGCTGAAAAATGCAAAGGACTCGTTGCACCTTGGTCAGGTCGTCTCAGGACACCACCGTCTGGGCCATGTAGTTAATGCCCACCTGCGAGGGAGGGAAAGAGCAAACGTTGAATTTAAAATCGTGAACTTCTCTCATTTGTGTCTACGGGAAACATGCGGGTTCGACCCATCATTTTACTCCAAAAACCCGGTGCTCGGAGCCAATGCAAAGCTTCGCTTGCCCAGGGCGGGGTGAGAGGCGTTATTATTAAACTCAGAGAGGGGAAGGGGGATAGGAGAGAGAGAGATGGGGAGGGAGAGAGAGGTGGAGGGAGAGGGAGGGAGAAGGAGGAGGGAGAAGAAGGAAAGGGGATTATCTTTCGTGAGATTGCAAAACTAAGGAAGGTTTTAGAGCAATTATATTTTCTCCTCCATATGAAAAATATCAAACAATTGGAACTGCTTTCTTTTCCTTGATAACAATACTGAAAAATATGTATTCCATAGTTTGCGACTTTCATTTTGCATCATATGTTTAATGTGCACACACTAACATAGTCGAACAGTAACAGGCAATCAAATCAACACACAAAACATTTTCTAAAAAAAGGTTTTATTTACTGCAAAAACGTACAGTATTTTATTTGGAGTGTTTGCATGCCCCTTTATAACATTTTAGACACCATTTTACACTAAAACTTGATTATTAAAACAAGGACAGCTTCAATTCTTGGTTAAAAAACACGTATACAACAATTAACCCAATCATCCCATTCCAACCACTGATTACTCTTGACAATCAAAATTATTTCTGAAATATTGGTCATAAATGCGGTGCAAAATTGCTCGCAATGAGGCTCAGAAACCTCCAGAGATATCTAAAAAACCCGAGCTTCCAGGGCCCTTACGCGGGCTCTGGACCCCGGCCGCAAGGGGCTTTGAGCTTCGCGCTTGGGATATGCGCTGCGTGCAGTTAATTCACATATTTTTTTTGTAATCTTGCCATGCAACCCCGCTTTTTGAAAACCTCCGTAAGGGAGTGGGAAGTGACGGGAGTAGAGAGGGAGGGAGTATAGGTAGAGGGGGGGATGAGGGGATAGAGAGGGAGTGCAGAGGGAGGGAGAAGGGGTAAAGGGAGAGGGACAGAGAGGTTGGGAGTTAGAGAGATGCAGGTAGAGTAGGGGGAAGCGGCCAGAGTGGGGGTGGGAGGGTAGAAAGGGAGGCGGGTAGAGAGGATGTGGGGTAGAGAGGGGGAGTGATTGCAGAGAGAGAGGGGTAGAGATAATTGCAGTGAGGGTAGAGAGGTTTGGATAGAGATGGAGAGGGAAGGAGAGAGGGATGGTGTTGAGAGGGAGTGTCGACGTTTGAACAATTCTCCCTACCCCTTCTTCTCCCGCAAACCCTAATTTTCCCTTCTCAACTCCCCAGGATTTGTTTCCTCTCCTCCACTCCCCCAATGCCTCCCTCACCTCTTCGAGCGGAGCCGATGGACGTGGTCTACGCGGGTCCAAGCCGCGCGGGGCCGAGCGGAGCCGAGCGTGCGGAGCCGAACGGGTCCCAACGGTGCCGAGCGGAGCCGAGCGTGCGGGGCCGAGCGGGTCCAAGCCAAGTGGAATGTAGCTGCGTGTGCGGAGCCGAACGGGTCCCAGCGCGGCCGCGCGGAGTCGAGCGGGGCTGAGCGGAGGCTAGCGGTGCTGAACGGATCACAGCAGGGCCGAAGGGAGCCGAGTGGGGCTGAGCGGAGCCGACCGGGCCCGTGCGGGACCGAGCGGGGACGAACGGGTCCTTGAGGGTAGAGTGGGAAAAGGATCTGAGGGGGGTAGAAAGGGAGAGAGGGCAGAGCGGGAGGGCGGTGGGAGAGAGCGAGGGTTGAGATAGAGAGTGCGAGGGATCCCATCTGGGCCGCTCGCGTTGGAATGCTGGCGTTCCCCTCGCGTCTGGAGTGTGTGAATGTATTGTGATGTCAGTCGGCATGTTTTTCTTAAAAATCAGAACGTTGAAATCTTTAATATTTTGAATATTGGCAAACAGGAAGCAAAGAGTAGGAGTAAACGGGCCGTTTTCACAATGGCAGGCAGTGACTAGTGGGGTACCGCAAGGCTCAGTGCTGGGACCCCAGCTATTTACAATATACATTAATGATCTGGATGAGGGAATTGAAGGCAATAACCCCAAGTTTGCGGATGACACTAAGCTGGGGGGGCAGTGTTAGCTGTGAGGAGGATGCTAGGAGATTGCAAGGTGACTTGGAGAGGCTGGGTGAGTGGGCAAATGTTTGGCAGATGCAGTATAATGTGGATAAATGTGAGGTTATCCACTTTGGTGGCAAAAATAGGAAAACAGACTATTATCTAAATGGAGGCCGATTAGGAAAAGGGGAGATGCAGCGCGACCTGGGTGTCATGGTACACCAGTCATTGAAAGTAGGCATGCAGGTACAGCAGGCAGTGAAGAAAGCGAATGGTATGTTAGCTTTCATAGCAAAAGGATTTGAGTATAGGAGCAGGGAGGTTCTACTTCAGTTGTATAGGGTATTGGTGAGGCCACACCTGGAGTATTGCGTACAGTTCTGGTCTCCAAATCTGAGGAAGGACATTATTGCCATAGAGGGAGTGCAGAGAAGGTTCATCAGACTGATTCCTGGGATGTCAGGACTGTCTTATGAACAAAGACTGCATAGACTCGGTTTATACTCTCTAGAATTTAGGAGATTGAGAGGGGATCTTATAGAAACTTACAAAATGAGGTGAGGTAGGTGTGGGGCCCGGTGGGAGTATATATCCATGCTAGTTCGAAGAAGGCGAGAAAGAGAATGATCTTCATGTTGTGTGGGGTTTGGGCGCGGATGCCTTTGGCGAGCGGCTGCACCTGTGCTATTTGCAGCCCATGTACATCGCTGGGCGAGGTCGGCGAGGGAGGGAGGGAGAGAGGGAGGGATTAAGGGGGGGAGGGTGGGAGGGAAGGAGGAATAGAGGGAGGGAGGGGGGGGAAAGGGGAGAGAGGAGCGAGGGGAGAATGGGGGCGAGGAAGGGTGGGCGGGTAGGGAGGGAGTGGAGGGAGTTGAGGGGGAGGTGGAGGAAAGCAGTGGAGGGAGCGGTGGGGAGTGGGAGGGAGGTGGAGGGAGGGAGGCGACGGAGGGGAGCGGAGGGAGGTGGAGGGAGGCTGGGGAGGGAGGATAGGGGGAGGGAGGTGGATGGAGGGATGGAGAGGAGGGGAAGGGAGTGTAGGGAGGTGGTTACAGAGACAAAACGTAACTAAAACATATCTGAAGGAAAATACATTTAAACTAAAGCTAAACACTAAACTCAAACCTTAAACTAAAATTATCAGTATATTCCCGCTCAGTCTTCCTGGGCCTACCTGATCTACCTGCTCAGCACTTTAACTCCCCCTCCCATTCCCACCTTGATCTTTCTGTCCTGAGCCTCCTTCACTATCAGAGTGAGACCCAGCGCAAATTGGAGGAACACCACCTATTATTTGGGCAACTTACACCCCAGAATTATGAACATTGACTTATCTAACCAAGCAACCCTTGCTTTTCCCCTTTCCCTCTCCCTCTCCCACCCAGGTCGTGCCTGCTTCAAAGTCATCAAGTTCTCATATTCACCAAGCACAAAGTTAACAATGCTTTGTTTCCCTTATCATAATTCCCCTTTTTATTTCCCCTTCTTGTGTATTTGTTCTGTATCTCTCTACATCACAGTCTATATCCCTCGTTTAAATTTCTCCTGAAGGTGTGGGGGTCCAACCTGTTCGACCGGTTGCCAAACAGGTCACTTCAACCAAGGGTAACATTGATCTGTTTCCCACATCATCGATATTTTTTGGCATTTTTTGAATTGATTTGTTCTAGGGGGCGCCGTCCTGAATGGTATGGCTGCCCAGCCTGCAGCTGTATGTCTTTCCCCCTTTTCTTTTTTTTTTTAGTGTGTTAAAGTGTTTTGTTTTGGAGCCTATTCTTTTTTGTGTGGGGGTGAGGGGGGGGGGGGGGGGACTGCTTTTCAGGGTCCCTACCTGGTTGGAGAGGCAACTTTTCTCCGGGCTGCATCTTCGACCCGTCCTCGCGGCCTACCAGCGGGCCTGGAGCGGCGTTTCCTGAGGGGACCGCCCAGAACCTCGGCTTCGGCAGCGGCGGAGCGCTGGAGCGCTGGAGCGCCATCGCGGGACGGAGCGGGTGATGCCTTGCCTGCGTCGCCGCGCTGGAACTCCGGTGAGCTGAGACCGCCGAGACAAACATCGCGGAGCCGCGGGTCTGTGGAGCGGCGGGCTGCGGGCGGCGGCGCTGAACTTTAACATCGGGAGCCAGTGGGGGAGCTCCATTCAGCGCGGCCTTGTCGGCTTCGGAAGCCATGGACTCCAGTAGGGAGCGGCCGTTCCGGGTGTCCCAAGCCGCTGAGAGGATTCTCCCGACGCCGGAGCACCATCACCCGGCGAGAACGGCCTGGAACATCGGGCCTCCGTGAGGGCAACTATGGAGGCCTCAATATGCCTGACTATGGGTGGACATGGGTTGGGGACTGGACATTGTGCCTTCCCTCATAATGGGAACCATTGTGGGGGGATGTTTTTATGTTTAAATCTCTTTATTAGTGTTGTGTCTGTATTCTTTATTTTATGTGCTGCATGGCAAGAAGCATTTCACTACACCAATTGGTGTATGTGACAAATAAACTAACCTTGAACCTTGAACCTTATATCTCTCCATCCACCGGTATATATCTCTCGTTTCATTTTCCCCCGACTCTCAGTCTGAAGATGCGCCTCGAGCCGCAACGTCACCCAGTCCTTCTCTCGAGAGATGCTACCAGCCCCGTCGAGTCCAGCACTTTGTGCATATCCACGTTCTCCAGATATACTGCCTGACAACAAATGATTGAAATATATGCAAAAAAGTAACGATGATATGGGAAACAGCCCAATGTTACCCGTGGTTGAGGTGACAAGTGTTTGGCAACCGGTAGATCAGGTAGGTCCATGTGGACAGAGCGAAGGTGTTCTGATAGTTATAGCTTAAGTGTTGAATTGAAAGTTTGAGTTTAGTTTAAATTAGTTTTACTTTACTTTGAGTGTCCGTTAATCATTTTCTCTGAAAACCCCTCCCCTCCACTCCACTACTCCCCTACCCCCCTCCACCGCCCCTCCCTTTCTATTCTCCCATCCACTCTCGCTGCTCTCCCTCCCTCCTTCCCTCCCTCCATCCCTCCCTCCCTCCCTCCCACACCTCCCCCTCCCCCCACCTTTATTCCCTCCCTCCCTCTCCCATCCCCCTCTTGCTAGTCCATCCCCTTTTCCCTCCTCCCATTCCCCGTCCGTCAGACATTGTCCCTCTCTCCCCGACGTCGCTCTGCTCTTCGTCTTTCTCGGACTCGCTGGTAAGTTTACTTCCCCCGGGCCCAACCCACCAACCCTCTCCCCTTCCCCTCCTCTCTCTCTTCTTCCTCTATCACTCTCCTGTCTTCCGCCCCTCCTCTCCCCCCCCTCCTTCCCCTCCTCCTCATCTCCATGACTTTTCTCTCCCCTTCCCTCCCTCCTCCTCTCTCCCCCTTCCCTCTATTCCCTTCACCCTCTCAACTCGCTCTCCCCATTCTCCCTCCTCTGATCTCTCTGACCATCTTGCTCCATATGCCTGGTCTCTTCCCTCCTCTCTCTCTCCCTCCTGCCCCCTCCCGTCTCGCCCACCTCTCCCCCTCCTTCTTTCCCGTTTCCCTCTCTCCCTTTTTTCTCCTTGTTCTCCTCTCTTTCTCCTCATATCTCTACTTAGGATCTATCACTCCCTCCTCGATTTCGCTATCCCCTCCTTTCTTCCCCCTTCTATCTCTAATTCCCCTCTCACTCTCGTGCCCCGCCACACCTCCCCTCCCCCCCGCCCCCCAAAGGCAGTGACCATGTTCTCTCTCCCTCCCCCACCCCCACAGTAGCGGCGTGCACAGCCGATGACAAGAGGGTGAGTGTTACGTGTGCAGTAAACATGCCCCACCCTAGAACATGTCCCTCAACGTCGGCCAGCGTATGTGCGGCTGCGCCCTTATTGACCGCGCTGGTGGAGTCCGCAGCTCACTGTTACCACTCTTAAGTATAGAGATCCACACCCCCTCCCCCGTCTCTGAAACCCGTCCCCCTCCGGCCCCTAGAGCTCCTCTCCCCGTCTCTATAACCCTTACTCTACGGCCCCTACATTCCCTCTCCGCGTCTTTATAACCACTTCCCCTCCGGACCCCACACTCACTCTCCTCGTCTCGGTAACCGCCTACCCTCCGTCCCCTACACCCTCTCTCCCCATCTCCTTTTTTCTCCCCTCCATTTCCCTTTCATTCTCGTCCGTCGCTCCCCCCGACAGCGCTGAAAAAGATCCTTCGACCCACCGAAGATTTCGCCAGGACTAGAGAGGATGAGATCTCGCGAGAGATTCAGCAGGCGGGGCCTCTATTCCTTGGAGCGCAAGAGGATGATAGGTGATCTGGTTATACGGTCTGTTTGTAGGAGAATACTCGTTCGTCCGGGCGAACATAACATCATGGCTATGGAGTGGGCGGAACAGCTCATCGATGCGGAGGTGATGTCCCAACGCCGCCATGAATCGCAATGTAGTCGCCGTACCCCTGCCTACGCAGTGCACCCAGACTGGCAATATTTGCCTTATCTTCCCTCCCCTTCCCCTGTCCCCCCCTCGCTCCCCACGACAGTGCGATAACAGGCCATTGT
>CAUPSL010001242.1:0-13892 GCA_963514005.1 Raja brachyura | reverse complement strand
ACACACACACACACACACACACACACAGACACACACAGACAGACACACACACACACAGACACAGACACACACACACAGACACACACACACACACACACACACACACACACACACAGTCAGAGACGTACACAAATATACACAGAAACACATACCGACACAAAGGTACGCACCCACACACAGAGTCAAGGACGTATGCAGATATACACACACATGTACAGACACACATACCCAGACACACAGTCATGCACACACACACAGGCAGAGACATACACAAATATACGCACGCATGCACACACACAGACACACACACACAGACACACACACATAGACACATAGACACACACAGACACACAGTCACGCACACACACCGTGAGAGACGTCAATCGATCAAACTTTATTGTCATTTAGAAATACATGTATATATGAAATTCCAAACGAAATTCTGATAATAAACAGAAGGATAAAATGGATACAATAGACAAATATACACACACGTATGCACACACGCACACACACACACACGGGTTGGAATCGAACCTGGCTCTCCGGACCAGCTGCCAGGGTGTGAGCACTTGATTCCATGGGAAGAGGGATTCTCCGGTGGGGAGGGGCATAGCTGCAAGCGGTGTCCACGTGTGTATATCTATGTGTGTGTCTGCGTGTGTATGTATGTATTTGTGCGTGTATATGTGTGTTGGAGTGTGTGTCTGTGTGTGTGTGTGTATATGTATGTATGTATATATATATATGTGTGTGTGTATATATATATCCGTGTGCGTGTATCCGTGTGTCTGTGCATGTGTGTCTGCACGTGTATGTGTGCGCGTGTATATAATATGTGCACGTGTGTGTCTCTGTATGTCTATGTGTGCGTCTGCGTGTGTCTATGTCTCTGTGCGTGTGTGTATACATATGTGTGTACATGCGTGTGTGTGCGCGTGGGTATATACATATGTGTGTGTGTCTATGTCTCTGTGTTTATACATATAGTGTGTCCACGCGTGTGTGGGATCTCTAACGCTGTGTCTCTCCGTTGCCCCCCGCAGCGTGGAGCAGGGGCTGTACTGCCCCCCCCCGGCCCCCCCCATGCCCATGTACACCCCTCTGACCAGCGCCTTCCCCCTGCCCAGCCCCCCGCTGGGCACCAGCTACCACGACGGCCACCAGGACCTGGACGATGACTACGACTCCTAGCTCCCACCGCCAGCGGCTACTGGCCGGCAACGCCAGCGTTTTACTCCCCGCGCCAGAGAGCGCGCGTGCGTGTGTGTACATCTGTGTGTGTGGCTGGGTGTGTGTGTGTGCATGTGTGTGAGCTTGTGTGTACATCTGTGTGCTTGTGTGTACATCTGTGTGTGTGCATATGTGTACGTATGTTCTGTCTCCACTCTCCCCTCTCTCCCCCTCCTCTCTCTCTCCCCCTCCCCTCTCTCCCCCTCCTCCTCCCCTCCCCCTCCCTCTGGTCTCTCTCCCCTTCTCTCTCTCCCCTTCTCTCTCCCCCCTTCTCTCTCTCCCCCCTTCTCTCTCTCCCCCCTTCTCTCTCTCCCCCCTTCTCTCTCTCCCCCCTTCTCTCTCTGTCCCCCTTGTCTCTCTCCCCCCTTGTCTCTCTCCCCCCTTGTCTCTCCCCCCTTGTCTCTCCCCCCTTGTCTCTCCCCCCTTGTCTCTCCCCCCCTTGTCTCTCCCCCCTTGTCTCTCCCCCCTTGTCTCTCCCCCCTTGTCTCTCCCCCCATTGTCTCTCCCCCCATTGTCTCTCCCCCCCTTGTCTCTCCCCCCCTTGTCTCTCCCCCCCTTGTCTCTCCCCCCCTTGTCTCTCCCCCCTTGTCTCCCCCCCTTGTCTCTCCCCCCCTTGTCTCTCCCCCCCTTGTCTCTCCCCCCCTTGTCTCTCCCCCCCTTGTCTCTCCCCCCCTTGTCTCTCCCCCCCTTGTCTCTCCCCCCCTTGTCTCTCCCCCCTTGTCTCTCCCCCCTTGTCTCTCCCCCCTTGTCTCTCCCCCCTTGTCTCTCCCCCCTTGTCTCTCCCCCCTTGTCTCTCCCCCCTTGTCTCTCTCCCCCCTTGTCTCTCCCCCCTTGTCTCTCCCCCCCCTTGTCTCTCTCCCCCCCCTGTCTCTCTCCCCCCCCTTGTCTCTCTCCCCCCCCTTGTCTCTCCCCCCCCCCTTGTCTCTCCCCCCCCCCTTGTCTCTCCCCCCCCCCTTGTCTCTCCCCCCCCCCCCTTGTCTCTCCCCCCCCCCTTGTCTCTCCCCCCCCTTGTCTCTCCCCCCCTTGTCTCTCTCCCCCTTCTCTCTCTCCCCCTTCTCTCTCCCCCCCCTTCTCTCTCCCCCCCTTCTCTCTCCCCCCCTTCTCTCTCCCCCCCTTCTCTCTCCCCCCCTTCTCTCTCCCCCCCTTCTCTCTCCCCCCCTTCTCTCTCCCCCCCTTCTCTCTCCCCCCCTTCTCTCTCCCCCCCTTCTCTCTCCCCCCCTTCTCTCTCCCCCCCTTCTCTCTCCCCCCCTTCTCTCTCCCCCCCCTTCTCTCTCCCCCCCTTCTCTCTCTCCCCCCCTTCTCTCTCTCCCCCCTTCTCTCTCCCCCCCTTCTCTCTCCCCCCCTTCTCTCTCCCCCCCTTCTCTCTCCCCCCCTTCTCTCTCCCCCCCTTCTCTCTCCCCCCCTTCTCTCTCCCCCCCTTCTCTCTCCCCCCCTTCTCTCTCCCCCCCTTCTCTCTCCCCCCCTTCTCTCTCCCCCCCTTCTCTCTCCCCCCCTTCTCTCTCCCCCCCTTCTCTCTCCCCCCCTTCTCTCTCCCCCCCTTCTCTCTCCCCCCCTTCTCTCTCCCCCCCTTCTCTCTCCCCCCCTTCTCTCTCCCCCCCTTCTCTCTCCCCCCCTTCTCTCTCCCCCCCTTCTCTCTCCCCCCCTTCTCTCTCCCCCCCTTCTCTCTCCCCCTTCTCTCTCCCCCCCTTCTCTCTCCCCCCCTTCTCTCTCCCCCCCTTCTCTCTCCCCCCCTTCTCTCTCCCCCCCTTCTCTCTCCCCCCCTTCTCTCTCCCCCCCTTCTCTCTCCCCCCCTTCTCTCTCCCCCCCTTCTCTCTCTCTCCCCCCCTTCTCTCTCTCTCCCCCATCTCTCTCTCCCCCATCTCTCTCCCTCCAGTCTTTCCCTCTCCCTTCTCCCCTCTCGCCCCGTCTCTCTCTCCTTCCCCTTATGAGAGATAACTTTCACAGTGTTTCCACCAAGGTTTATTTCTGTTGAATTCACCCCTCCCCTCTCCCCCCAGCTCTCCACTTCCCCTTCCCCTGTCCCCTCCCACTCCCATCCCCTCCCCCTATCCCCTCTCTCCCTGTCCCCTCTCCCCTCTCCCCCTCCCCTCTCCCCCCATGTTTTTATTGACCACAGACCGGAAACAGATACGCCTGGTGTAGGAAGGAACTGCAGACGCTGGTTTAAACCCGAAGATAAGACACAAAATGCCGGAGTAACTCAGCGGGACGGGCAGCATCTCTGGAGAGAAGGAATGGGCGACATTGCGGGTCGAGACCCTTCTGTGGACCCGTTCCTGCTGCCTGCCCCGCGGTCACTCCAGCGTTTTGCGTCTACCTCCAGTGTAAACGGGCACCTGCAGTTCCTTCCCCCCTCCCCCCCCCTCGTCGAATCGGCCGTTCCGTTCTGATTTTTTTAATCAAACTGTTAACTTCAACATCGTGTGAAATAAAGTTTGGATGGAAGTAACTCGACCGACAATCACTTGCTCTTCCTCGACAGGGGGGGGGGGGGGTTCAGTTGAGGGAGTGCGGAGACATAATGCCCCCCCCCCCAAAGGCACAGAAGTTCTCCACCACCCTTAACAGCGCACACTTATTCGTCATAAGGTTGTAAGTGATAGGAAAGAAATCGAGCCTACTCTGCCATTTTCTTTCCTCAAACCCCCCCACCATGCCCCCCCCATCCACTATGTTTCCCAATCGCAACCCTTCGTCTTCATTCCCTCCCCACCATTATTCTCCCCCCTCCCCCATTCTGCTATCCCCCCCTCCTCTGTTTAACTCCACCCCAGCCCTCCCATCCCCCCCCACTCTCTCCGGCCCCCTCCCCTCGCCTCCGCCCAGCTTCTCCTCCTTCTCCTCTCTGCTCTCCCCCCACCTCCGCCCCACTCCACACTCCCCTCCATCCCCCCCCAGCCTTGTTATGGGGTCCTTGTAGAAACATAGAACATGCAGGAGTAGGCCATTCGGCCCATCAATTCTGGGCTTGTATTCGTTAGAATTTAGACGGGCGGGAGGGGATCTCATAGAACCATGTGAGGAATTGGACAGGCTAGATGCAGGAAAAATGTTCTTGAAGTTGGGGGGTTGGGGGGGGGGGGGGGGGGGGGAGTACAGAACCAGGGAGGTCAGGCAGCAACCCTGGAGAGAAGGTTTGAGGGGCGGAAGTGGCCACAGAAGGGAGGGAATTGCCCCGCACTTGCCGGATGTGACGTTATCGAGGGGCGGAAGTGGCCACAGAGGGGAGGGAATTGCCCCGCACTTGCCGAATGTGACGTTGGCAAGGGGCCACGGAGGGGAGGGAATTGCCCCGCACTTGCCGGATGTGACGTTGTCGAGGGGCCGCAGAGGGGAGGGAATTGCCCCTCTCTTGCCGGAAGTGACGGTAAAACGGGGGCGTAAGTTGCCCTGCTGCCGGAAGTGACGATGAAACAGGGGTAGTTGTCCTTCGGGGGTTACACAAAAAGCTGGAGAAACTCAGCGGGTGCAGCAGCATCTAAGGAGCGAAGGAGATAGGCGACGTTTCGGGTCGACACCCTTCTGTTGTCCCTCTGCTGCCGGAAGTGACGATCAAATTGGGGGTGGCGGTCAGTGCGGGGCGGAAGTCGCCTCTTGTGACGTCAGTGCGGGGCGTTAGTGAATTGTTTACTGCGTGAGGACAAGATGGCGGCCACGGGACTGTTGGTGACGGCGGTGATAATATCCATGGCGGCGATGGCGACGCTGGGCACCCGCATCCCGGGCGGCCGCAGCCCCGCGTCCGTCGACGACCCCGGCGTCGTTAACGCCTCTCTGGCGGCCGTTGAGGCTTTCAACCGGGGCAGCAACGAACTGTATCGTAGCGGCGTCTCCAGGGTGACGGAGGCCCAGACACAGGTGGGTGGGGGAGGGGGAGAGGGGGGAGTCGTGGATGGGGGGGGTCAGGGAGATTGTAGAGGGACGGGAGCTGAGGGGAGATGTCTACAAGAGAGGCTCTTGGGGTTCACGGAACCGAGGGATATGGGGAGAAAGTGTGCAAGAAGGAACATAGACACAAAATGCTGGAGTAACTCAGCGGGACGGGCAGCGTCTCTGGAGAGAAGGGATGGGTGATGTTTCGGGGTCGCTGAAGATGGGGAAACGAGAGATCTAGACGGTGATGTGGAGAGATAAAGAACAATGAATGAAAGATGTGCAAAGAAGGCCATTGTAACCCGTTTGCTGGGTGAGAACGAGAAGCTGGTGCGACCTGGGTGGGATTGGGATGGAGAGAGAGGGAATGCCGGGGTTACTGGAAGTTGGAGAAATCAATATTCACACCACTGGGCTGTCAGCTATTCCCTTGTGAGATATAGTTTGTGCTCACAATCACTACTCGGAGACTAAATCATGGAAACAAGAGATGCTTTATTTGCGAGTCTGCAGAATCGGGTGCCTCTCCAAGTTGAGACACACTAAAGTCAGTAAAGTAAAGCCCCTTTATACACACAATTCTGCTGGCTTAACCTCCCCTTCTGGCTCTTCCCAATCTGAGTACTGAGGTGCACAGTCTATAGGTACGTCCCCCAGTACCTCCGTCATCATACATATCATGTTCATACATATGCATGGTAATGAGCAGTTTCTCAACCAGGGGCATGTTAGTAATATTCATTTATTTCATTAAGCATGCCCAGTTGCAATTCACCTGGCCTAGTTTGCTCACCTCCAACTGACCCGTCTCAGTTTTCTTGTATCTGAATTAAAACCTAGTCTCTACTGACAAGGGTCGCATCCATCACTAGTCTCTACTGATAAAGGTCGCATCCATCACTAGTCTCTACCGCTACACAATGCCATCAATCCTTACTCAATGGTCAGTTCTGGTAACTTCATTCACAGCTGTGTCAGAATCCTCTCCCTGGCCTCTATCGGCTAGAATCCTCTTTACAAGTTAGAATCCTCTCCTGAACCCTTACAATAGTGGGGTTTAATCACTTTATCCCTCACAATCCTCCCTTTTTCTTTTGCTACGCATCTATTGATTAAACCTCAATTTCAATCTCCTTCAGTTCAAATTGAAGTGACATTCTCCTAATCTCCTCTTCCTGTGGATCCTGGACCTTCCCTGGTCGCATTATCATTATTTTCTGTATTGCCCCTATCTCTCCCATAGGCACTACTACTGCATCTGAAAGATCAGCCCAGCCATTGCACATAGAAACACGAGTCCCGCTGTTCTCCACCATGCTCCTCCGAGGATGGAATCTCACCATCGGGTTCCCATAATCAAATTCCACTTTTGTATGGGAACATGTGCCAACTTACGAATTCCTTCTGATATGTCCATCACTGCCTGTCCATTGTCATCGATGTTTAGACAGCAATTAGAGAGGATGAATTTCCTGCATACCTCTCCTTCTGCCAGGAGGTAATCTAGGGCCAACTGGTTCTGGTATATTGCTGCTCTCATCTGTGTCTGCTGCTTTGCCAGCATCTCCAGTTTGGTTGGTAATTACTTCCAGTACCGTCTGAAGTCTTATGATCCGGTTTAACATGTATACCGGGGTTCAGTAGCCCCAGGATCCATCCTGTGCCCAAGTGGCTAGCCCATAGTATGAGATGATTCTTGCGGGTGGCCATTCATCATCTTCCCATTCTCCAATGTCTATTTTCCTCTTCTTCCGATATAGGTCGTCAAATACAGGAGTTCCTAGTGACTGCTCTTCTTCGGTGTTTAACAGGAAAAATCCCGGTTGTACCAGTCCAATGAAGCAAGTCCCGCTCCAATTTGTTGGCAACACCGAGTATGCCTTGTGTCCGCATATCCATAACAGTCCTTCAGGGGCTGGTCCACTAGAGGTAACCTTGTTCCATATATCTCGCAACACCGGAATTCCTTGATAAGGGTTGTTCCCGGTGCAGTTCCATAGTCCAGTCGATTCCATTCCATCAGTCTTCATCCAGATAGTGCAGTTTCTCCCGTCTTTCTTAGTTGGATACCATGTAGGCTCCTCCGGCCACCACACTCGGGACTGATTTGGCCACTGGGTGACGATGCGCTGGCAGGGGCTGCTGCCTACTAGGACGGCATCCTTTACCCAGGGCCTAGAGATACACTCAGTCCCAACCGGAGCATCTGTCAGGACCCATGCCTGGGGATCTCGGTCTTGTCCAACTGTCAGGTTCCACTCCATCAGGTCCCATACTTCAACAATGGACCCTCTCCACGGCCAACGTGAGCTCATCAGTGGTCCGCCACAGACCCAACAGTTAGTCACATTCAGAGTTCCAGCTATTCGGTGGGTCAAGTCCACAAACAAGTTTCTCCCTCCTTCAGGGATCTCAATCTGCTTCTTTATTTCTTCATACATTGTCTGGTGCAATTGAGGCTGAGTAGGTAGGGGAGGGGGAGGCTTGGTGACTACTACTTCCGTTAACCTTTGTATTACTTCCTCCTTCACTTTGTCTAATGTCCATCTTAAGGCATGGACAGGGAGACCTAACTGTCCTGTCCTAGTCATACAAACCCATCTCTCCCCCTTTGGGCAGGTAACGTACCCAAACCTCCCTACATATCCCCTATTCTCTACCATATAATACTTCTTTCCCCCGTCCTCACAAATAGTTCTAGTCCTCAGGTTATAGCAAGCATCGTTCACATGGGAATGATAGGTAAATGATCTGGTTGTCCGCCCTCCGTATCTGATAGGATGATAACATTTATCACAGTTATTAATACTTTTTACCATGGTTACATGCAGAGCAAACAATACCACGACTGATCCTTTCATACTGCTAGTTATACATTTATTTTTCCTAAAAGTTAATATTAGGGGCTTATTCCCTGGCTTCACCATCCACTGTTCCTCTTTATCAGGAGCGGGTGGATCAACGGGCCCTCTAACTCGGGTCGCGTGGGTCCACCCTTTTTCTTTTGTTCGTACTGCTGTCTCGGTTGTCAGTAATACTAGGTATTGGCCGGTCCATTGGGGCTGGAGTTTCTCCTCCTTCCAATTCTTGACCAGTACCCAGTCGCCGGCCTTTACAGCATCTATTGGAAAGTCGAGTGGTGGGCTTTGAGCCAATAATCCTTTAGCTTTTAATTCTGTAAGATAACGAGATACTGCCAGTAAATAGTTCCTTAAGAATACATCACTGCCCTCTATGGTGGGTATTCCTTCTAACCTAAATAAGGTAACCCAAACAACATTTCATAGGGAGATACTGCTAACTTTGCATGGAGTCTCTTAAAACCTTAATTTCTGCCAACTGAGCTAAGCAAGATTGCAGGCAAGCTTCCAATTTGATTACCTTAAAGTCTAATTCATCCTGATGCATCACTTCAAACCCTGCATACTTGGTATTATGATCCCTTTAACAAGAAACATCCACAAACCTTTTTGTCACCTTCATTCAAAGGCTCTGACTGTAAAACATTTCTCAGACTTGTGTGTCCTTCTTCCTTCATTATTTTCCTTAATGGCATCACAATTTCGACATACTTTCCAATCTAGTCTGAACTATATGCTGCCATTCCCAATATTATCATCATCTGTCCTACTGTCTGAGGTTTGGGAACTTCAATTATCACTTCAATTTGATTCTGCGCTGTAGCTTTTACTTCTTTAGATATTACTCGTCCAAAATATTCTACCTGCTGCTGACAAAACAACAACTTCTTCCTTGATGCTTTATGACCTCCTGTGCCATCTTTTCCAAGATAATTACAATGTCTCTCTCACATTGCTTCTCACTTGTGGAACAAACCAACAAATCATCCACATACTACATCAACACCTTCCAAATCTGCCTTTAACATCCGATTAAAAACATGGGGCTAGTATTTAAAACCCTGCCGCATCCTAGCCTAGATGTATTTAATACCTCTTCTTTATGTTCACCATTATCTTAATTATTATCATTATTATTTCCTGATGACCATACCTGTCCACATCCCCAACACATCTTATCCATTGCCTGTCTCCTTACTAGCCTTTCTTGACCTCTTCCATGAGGTCCCTCCTTCCCTTGGGGACCCCAGTCCTGTCTGGGCTTATATCCAGATTTATTTCACTCTTGATAGGGCATTTGAGGAAACACTCTCCCAAATACATGTATTATTGGCATGGAATTCTCTGGCCCCGTTTGGCTCTGTCATAGGACTCACTGTGTCTCGGTGTATCACTTATTTCAGACTTTTCAACCGGGTCTGTTGTTACTGACAACACTGTCTTTCCTTTTTCACGCTCTTTCTTTTTGAGCTCTTCAAGTTACATTTGCATCATTTTTCTCTGCATCTCTTCCTGTTGGTCTGCAAGTCTTTTTCCTATCTTTGCGATATTTCTCAACCTCATTGGCCACATGATCACTGAATCAGGGGTGGGAAATAAATGACAATCCCACCACATCCTCCAATGTAGACTTGACTTTAGGAGGAATGACATCCACCACAGTGGTTCAGAATATAGTGTTCATTAACTGGTTGCCTTCTATTGCTTGTTCAGTTTCCAGTCTCCACCTTTTCAGCTTGTTCTCCAGATAGGCTGCTGGATTATTGTCTGAGGGCCTGCCATACCCTCTGCCTGACTGTGTCAAACAGCATGGCATTGTTTATTGCATTGTTTACAGTATTTTTATACCAGCCATCTTCAGGAGTTCTGTCAGTTTAGTGGTTCCTATCACTTTCACCAACAGTGCCTTCAAATCTCCCATAGCCAATAATCGTCCCACATTCTCCTCCTCCAAAGCCATAATCCATTTCCTGCCCCATCTGGAATATTGGGTAAGGTATTTTTTTTAGCCCTCTCAGTTTATGAGTGCCCCAAAGGATAATCTGTGTCTAGCCTGCTCTTATCGTTTTAAAACAGTCTCATCAATTTATCCCTCTGCTTCCCACTTTAATCCTTTCTGATAATTTTAAAGACCTCTATCAAGTCCCCCTTAACCTTCTGCGCTCCAAAGAATAAAGACCTAACTTGTTCAACCTTTCTCTGTAACTTAGTTGCTGGAACCCAGGCAACATTCTAGTAAATCTCCTCTGTACTCTCTCTATGTTGTTGACATCTTTCCTATAATTTGGCGACCAAAATTGTACACCATACTCCAGAATTCTTACTTCTCAGATAGTTTATCTTACTTTGCAAATGTATTCACCTTTCTTTTAAAATCTTCCACTGACTCCTCCTGATTTATTACTTTCACACCTGTCGTTACCTCCTCACTGCCTCTCTCTCCTTTCTCTCTAAACTGCCTAAGTACATCTAATTCCTTTGCTCTCCCCTTTCTCACTTTTCCATCTTATCTGTGACATATAATTCATAATTAGCACTTCCATCTTGTCACACATTTATCTTGAAAGTGCCTTCCTTGGGCCACTTCCTCACAACTGTTTCTGAAAATCTCAGCAAACAATCATTACCCTTCTCCAACCAGAATGCTTATCTAAACAAACCACAAAAGCTGGCCATGTTTCAGCAATTAACTTATTTCCAATTATTTCAACCCATTCTCACCACTATTTAGTACTAGTAACAATTTTCCAAATTAACTTTACTGAAAAGAAATCTATACAAACATCAGCAAAACCAAGCCACCTACATTTTCCAACTTTCCCCTTTTAAGTTACGATGATACAAAGCGTTGTTCCTTACCTTACAGCTGTTCGTAACCTCCCCCATTGCTTAGAATTTCTTAAAGGAACACACACACCTACCCTTACAGCATGTGGCCTACAACAAACAAACCTATCACATATATGAACTTCCTCATTCATTCAAAACCGGTTTTTACACACAAATCATATTCGTTCCATTCTTACTTCAATTAAATTATGCAATTTCCTGCACAGATTAAAGTTTCAAAATTAACATTTATATAATTCTTATTGCTACTCTACCTTCTGCTATTCTATAATATTTTGCACTAACTCCTCATGTACCTGACCAATCTGTATATGAGGTTTCTGTCAATTTTTGTTCAAAATCTGTTTTTCCACATATAATTTATAGGTTTCTGTAGTTTAAAAAAAAAAAAGATTTGACAGTTGCCTCTTCTATGTCTTTCTGTGTTGCTCCTTCCTTTTTTAACTTTTCGTACTCAAAACATTTGGCACTGTGATTTTCCTTAGATTTTTGCAATGTTTGAGCGATACTCTGAATATTCCGTTCAGCATCCAACGTGCCCAATCCTCATCGGACCCCTGCTGTGGCCACCAGACTGAACTCCCCCTTATTGGTTCCTTTGGTTAATCAAAATAACAGAACTTAATCATAGTCTCCTTCTCTTTACCCCCGCGGCTTCCTTCTCCCCAAGATTACCACATTCGCCCCAACGGACTATCAGGCGGAATGTGCGGCTCTTCACCATTGAGCCTTTTTAATTTCCCCCCGGACTCTTACTTTACCCGTTCCGGTTATCCATTGTGCTCACAATCACTACTCGGAGACTAAATCATGGAAACAAGAGATGCTTTATTTGCGAGTGTGCAGAATCGGGTGCCTCTCCAAGTAGAGACACACCAAAGTCAGTAAAGTAAAGCCCCTTTATACACACAATTCTGCTGGCTTAACCTCCCCTTCTGGCTCTTCCCAATCAGAGCACTGAGGTGCACAGTCTATAGTACATCCCTCAGTACCTCCCTCATCATACATATCATGTTCATACATGTGCATGGTAATGAGCAGTTTCTCAACCAGGGGCGTGTTAGTAATATTCATTTATTTCATTAAGCATGCCCAGTTGTAATTGACCTGGCCTAGTTTGCTCACCTCCAACTGACCTGTCTCAGTTTTCTTGTATCTGAATTAAGAGCTAGTCTCTACTGATAAGGGTCGCATCCATCACTCCCCTTCTACCGCTATACAATACCATCAATTCTTACTCAATGGTCAGTTCTGGTAACTTCATTCACAGTTGTTCCAGAATCCTCTCCCTGGCCTCTATCGGCTAGAATCCTCTCCTGAACCCTTACAATAGTGGGGTTTAATCACTTTATCCCTGACTCCGCTGTCTTTAAGAGCCCTATCTAGGTCTCTCTTGAAAGTATCCAGAGAACTGGCCTCCACCGCCCTCTGAGGCAGAGAATTCTGCAGACTCACCACTCTCTGTGAGAAAAAGTGTTTCCTCGTCTCTAAATGGTTCACACCTTAGCGGCTGGGCTTGTACACTCTGGGGGAGTCCAGAACCAGGGGCCACACAGAGTTTAAGAATAAGGGGTAATCTCCCTCTCTCCCTTCCCCCCCCCCCCCCCTCCCTCCCCCCCCTCTCCCTCCCCCCCCTCTCCCTCCCCCCCCTCTCCCCCCCCTCCCTCCCCCCCCTCCCTCCCCCCCCCTCTCCCTCCCCCCCCCTCTCCCTCCCCCCCCCTCTCCCTCCCCCCCCTCTCCCTCCCCCCCCTCTCCCTCCCCCCCTCTCCCTCCCCCCCCTCTCCCTCCCCCCCCTCTCCCTCCCCCCCTCTCCCTCCCCCCCCTCTCCCTCCCCCCCCTCTCCCTCCCCCCCCTCTCCCTCCCCCCCCTCTCCCTCCCCCCCCTCTCCCTCCCCCCCCTCTCCCTCCCCCCCCTCTCCCTCCCCCCCTCTCCCTCCCCCCCCTCTCTCTCCCCCCCCCCCCCCATTCCACCCGTCCCTCTTTCCCTATCTGCCGCTCCACCACCCCCCATCTCTCTTTCTCTCTCCCACTCCCTATCTGCCGCTCCACCACCCCCCATCTCTCTTTCTCTCTCCCACTCCCTATCTGCCCCCCCCCCCCCATCTCTCCCTCTCTCCCCCCGCTTCCAGGTAGTTTCCGGGCTGTTGTACCACCTGAAGGTGGAACTGAAAACCACCACCTGCAGGAAGTTGGGCGAGAGAACGGTTAGCGTCGCCAGTTGTCCCTTCGCCCAGAAAGCCAAGGTTAGTGGGGGGTGGGGGATTTGGGGCATGGACTGTGAGGGGGGGCTGGCTGGGGGGGGGGGGGGTGTGTATCTGGCGCTCTGGGCCGTGGGGATCTCTATCTGACGCCCCCCCGTGTTCTTCCAACAGAAAAGACTGTGTGAGTTTACTGTGTGGGGCCGACCGTGGCTGGGGCCCCCGCAGGTGGTGATCGTAAACTGCACGGCCGTGACTGGATGACTTGGACACGATGCTCACAAACGCGCTCACACGCACACCCACACACCTGCACATGCACGCCCACACGCATGCACACACCACACCCGCGCGCACGCACCCACATACGCGCGCGTGCTTGCATTCTCTGACACTCGCTCACAATCTGTCACACTCGTGTTCCCTCTAACACCCACTCTGACACACACGGCTTACTCTTGCGTGCGCTCTGGCACACATGCGTCACTCTCGTGTATACACACACACCACGCACATTGTCTCACACTCACGATCACACACTCATATACACACACACACTCTCTTTCACACACTGACACACACGCTTACACACATACGCATACACGCGCACACACACACTGACACACACACACCGTCCCCACACACACTCGCACACTCACCCCCCCACGCACACTCACCCCCCCACGCACACTCACCCCCCCACGCACACTCACCCCCCCACGCACACTCACCCCCCACGCACACTCACCCCCCCACGCACACTCACCCCCCACGCACACTCACCCCCCACGCACACTCACCCCCCCACGCACACTCACCCCCCACGCACACTCACCCCCCCACGCACACTCACCCCCCACGCACACTCACCCCCCCAC
>CAUPSL010001241.1:42500-49899 GCA_963514005.1 Raja brachyura | reverse complement strand
CACACTCCCCCCCCTCCTGGACACTCCCCCCCTCCTGGACACTCCCCCCCTCCTGCACACTCCCCCCCCCCCCTCCTGCACACTCCCCCCCCCCCTCCTGCACACTCCCTCCCCCCCCCCCCCCCTCCCCCCCCCCCCCCCCTCCTCCTCCTCCATCTCTCCCCCCCTCCCCCTCTCCTGCAGGGTGCCGCGATACACGTCACAAACCCAGCCCCCCTCTACTGTGTGGAGAGGAGGTTGGGGTCCCGAACGCAGGCGGTGTTGAGGATGGGGACCAGTGCATCTGTGACTGAGCTGTGGGGTGGGGGTGTGGAGGGGTGGGTTTGCTGACCTGTGTATCGGGGCTCACCCACCTTGTCCCCACAGGGCACGCTGGCGGAGAGGATCCGTGCGGGCGGTGCCGGCATCCCCGCCTTCTACACGCCCACGGCCTGCGGCACGCTGATAGAGGAGGGTGGCGCGCCCATCAAGTACAACCGGGACGGCGGTATTGCCATCGCCAGCGAGCCCAGAGAGGTGAGAGAGCCCCCCCCCCCCATCCCCCGGTCACCGTCTGTCCACCGCGCCTGCCCCTTCGTTACCCGGCTGGGATTGAGGGGTACACTGCTCCCCCCCCCCCCCCGACAAACCAAGCGGTGGGCCTCTGCCCCGAGCACGGCGCGGTAGAGTTGCTGACTCACAGTGCCGGAGACCCGTGTTCCATCCCGACTACGGGCGCTGTCTGTGCGGAGTTTGCACGTTCTCCCCGTGACCTGCGTGGGTTTTCTCCGAGATCTTCGGTTTCCTCCCACACTCCAAAGACAAGTACAAGTTTGTAGGTTAATTGGCTCAGGTAAAATTGTAAGTTAACAATAGACAATAGGTGCAGGAGGAGGCCATTCGGCCCTTCGAGCCAGCACCGCCATTCAATGTGATCATGGCTGATCATCCCCAATCAGTACCCCGTTCCTGCCTTCTCCCCATATCCCCTGACTCCGCTATCTTTAAGAGCCCTATCTAGCTCTCTCTTGAAAGCATCCAGAGAACCGGCCTCCACCGCCCTCTGAGGCAGAGAATTCCACAGACTCACAACTCTCTGTGAGAAAAAGTGTTTCCTCGTCTCCGTTCTAAATGGCTTCCCCCGTATTCCTGTCCATAGTGTGGGGAGAAGAGTGTTAGCGTTCGGGGATTGCAGGTCGGTGGGCCGAAGGGCCTGTTACCGCGCCGTATCTCTTAACTAAACTGGTGGGAACGTTCAAGGTCATAAGTGATAGGAGCAGAATTAGGCCATTCGGCCCATCAAGTCTACTCCACCATTCAATCATGGCTGATCTATCTCTCCCTCCTAACCCCATTCTCCTGCCTTCTCCCCACAACCCCTGACACCCGTACTGATCAAGAATCTATCTATCTCTGCCTTAAATATATCCATTGACTTGGCTTCTGAGTTCCACAGATTCATCACCCTGTGATTAAGGAAAGTCCTCCTCATCTCCTTCCTAAAGGAACGTCCTTTAATTCTGAGGCCTCTGGTCCTAGACTCTCCCACTAGTGGAAACATCCTCTCCACATCCACTCTATCCAGGCCTTTCACTATTGGGTAAGTTTCAATGAGGTCCCCCCTTCACCCTCCAGCCTGTACAGGCCCACTGCCGTCAAATGCTCATCATAGGCTAACCCACTCATTCCTGGGATCATTCTTGCAAATCTCCTCTGGACCCTCTCCAGAGCCAGCGCACCATTCCTCAGATATGGGGCCTAAAACTGCTCAATAAGGCAAGTGCAGACCGACCCGGGCCTTATAGAGCCTCAGTGTTGCCTGAAACCTGCCTGTCTCCCTATCGCAAGCCTAGGATTCTGCACCTGGAGAGACAAGGAACTGCAGGCACTGGAATCTGGAGCAAAGTCCAAAGCGCTGGAGGAACTCAGCGGGTCAGGCAGCCTCTGTGGAGGGAATGGACGGATGCTGGTTCAGCTTGGGCCATTACGGGCAGTCTGAAGAAGGGTCCTAAACGCAAATGTCGTCTGTCCATTCACTCCACAGATGCTGCCTGACCCGCTGAGTAGCTCCAGCGCCCTGATTTTTACGGAATTAGATCAATGTACAACTGAATGAGACGTTGCATGTGTGAAAGTCCCTGCTTCTCCCTAAAACACTGACACTAGGGTTGTAAACAGGGGGACAACATACAAAGTGCTGGAGGACTTCGGTGAATTCCAATGGCGACTCCCAACGTCAACCGGCGACAGGTACCGGCGACTGAATTGTCTTCAGTTGTCGCCGACAGGGTCGTGGACGTAGGTTGACTTCGGTTGTTGTAGGTTGTTGCCTGTGTGGACGGAGGTTGTCGTAGGTGTGATCGGAGGTGGACGTCCTAATGGGTCGCCGGTTGTCGGTAGCTTGCCGTAGCTTGACATCGACTGGGTGATAGGTTGCCGTAGACATTGTCGTGTGGGGGGGGGGGGTCCAGCCGCCGTTTCTTCGGCAACCTGCAACCCGTGACACTCACCAGCAGTCGCCGAAAAGATCGCCTCAGTGGGACAGGCCATTTGGAGATTGGGAAGCTTTAAGGGCCTGTCCCACCTGGCCATTATTTTTCGGCTACTGCCGGCGACATATTGGTGTCGCCAAAAGATTTTGAGCATTTCAAAGTCCAGCGGCGACGGACACTTGAAAAAACACCGCGCGTCAATACGTCTCCACGCCCCGAATTTTTCGGTGATCTGATACGTCAGTCAACGATGCCGGCAGTTGCCGAGAAAAATTGCCAAGTGGGACATAGAAACATAGAAATTAGGTGCAGGAGTAGGCCATTCGGCCCTTCGAGCCTGCACCGCCATTCAATATGATCATGGCTGATCATCCAACTCAGTATCCCGTACCTGCCTTCTCTCCATACCCTCTGATCCCCTTAGCCACAAGTGCCACATCTAACTCCCTCTTAAATATAGCCAATGAACTGGCCTCAACTACCCTCTGTGGCAGAGAGTTCCAGAGACCCACCACTCTCTGTGTGAAAAAAGTCCTTCTCATCTCGGTCCTAAAGGATTTCCCCCTTATCCTTAAGCTGTGACCCCTTGTCCTGGACCTCCCCAACATCGGGAACAATCTTCCTGCATCTAGCCTGTCCAACCCCTTAAGAATTTTGTACGTTTCTATAAGATCCCCTCTCAATCTCCTAAATTCCAGAGAGTATAAACCGAGTCTATGCAGTCCTTGTTCATAAGACAGTCCTGACATCCCAGGAATCAGTCTGGTGAACCTTCTCTGCACTCCCTCTATGGCAAGGCCCCATTATTTAGATCAAAGATTCTATAGCGGGGCAAGATAGACCACTCCTGCTAAATGCAATGGGCTGACGTGCAGTACGCAACGGAGAGGAACGTGGGCCTTTTTGTCATCCATTTCCGTAACCCGACCCGACCCGACCCGCAGTGTAACCAACGTTGCGGGGGAACGGTTTGTGTTAATAAATTATAAATCTGAAAATGAGGAGAAGATTTTTAGCGAAGAACTTTGATTTTGACGAGGATGTTTCCGTCTCCGCGCTAGTATCTTCGCTCCACTATGACGGGATCTTTGGTGCGGAGACGGAAGCCGGTTACGGAAATGGGGCCGAAAATTCCCCGCGACTCTGCCCGTGACCGTACGACGTCTTTTTCGTCGAGTGGGCCATCTTGTTCCGCTGTGGGATCTGTGATTTAGAGACGTCCAAAATGCTGTGGTGACTGCGGGGGGGCGGAGGAGCCTGAGTGTATCCCGGATACCTGCTGACAATGTTCTAGTCTTGCCATTGATGATTGCGAACCGCATGAACCGCAGATTTGACTCGCGCATTGATGTGTTAATTGCGACTGAATAAAAGCCCCTTTGTTTAGGCCGAGCTAAATTGTAGGTCTGGAGTCTCGCATTCACTCTGTGTAGGAAGGAACTGCAGGTGCTGGTTTACACCGAAGACAGACACAAAACGCTGGAGTCACTCAGCGGGACAGGCAGCGTCTTTGGAGAGAAGGAATGGGTGACGTTTCTGGTCCGAAGAATGTTGGCGACCCAAAACGTCACCCATTCCCTTCTCTCCAGAGACGCTGCCTGTCCCGCTGAGTGACTCCAGATTCCGGTGAATTATGCAGATACCAACCCCAGATAGGTTAATTTATTTAGGTTAGCTTAGAGATACAGCACGAAAAACAGGCCCTTCGGCCCACCGGGTCCGCGCCGACCAGCGATCCCCGCACACTGACACTATCCGACACACACCAGGGACAATTTTACATTTTATACCAAGCCAATTAACTTACAAACCTGCACGTCTTTGGAGTGTGGGAGGAAACCGGAGCCCCCGGAGAAAGCCCACGCAGGTCACGGGGAGAACGAAGTTGGGATCGAACCCGGTGCTGCAAGGCAGCAACCATGTTGCATCACCGTGCCGGCCTACTTGAGTTAAACTGGACCTCGAGCCCCTAGAGTTGTCCCCGGGCGAGTTGTCGGAGATACAGCCAGTGTTGAGGACACTGCAGGAGTTCAGTTCAGTTTATTGTCACGTGTACCGAGGAATGGAGGTGTGGAGGGTCCTTTTCAGAATGGCAGGCAGTGACTAGTGGGGTACCGCAAGGCTCAGTGCTGGGACCCCAGCTATTTACAATATACATTAATGATCTGGACGAGGGAATTCAATGCAACATCTCCAAATTTGCAGATGATACCAAGCTGGGGGGTATAGTTAGGTGTGAGGAGGATGCTTGGAGGCTGCAGGGTGATTTGGATAGGCTGAGTGAATTGGCAGATGCATGGCAGATGCAGTATAATGTGGATAAATGTGAGGTTATCCACTTTGGTGGCAAAAACATGAGGGTAGACGATTATCTGAATGGTGGCAGATTAGGAAAAGGGGAGATGCAACGAGACCTGGTACACCAGTCATTGAAAGTAGGCATGCAGGTGCAGCAGGCAGTGAAGAAAGCAAATGGTATGTTGGCATTCATAGCAAAAGGATTTGAGTATAGGAGCAGGGAGGTTCTACTGCAGTTGTATAGGGTTTTGGTGAGGCCACACCTGGAGTATTGCGTACAGTTTTGAGGAAATCTGAATCTGAGGAAAGACATCCTTGCCATAGAGGGGATACAGAGAAGATTCACCAGACTGATTCCTGGGATGTCAGGACTTTCATATGAGGAAAGACTGGATAGACTCGGCTTGTACTCGCTGGAATTTAGAAGATTGTGGGGAGATCTTATAGAAACTTACAAAATTCTTAAGGGGTTGGACAAGCTAGATGCTGGAAGATTGTTCCCGATGTTGGGGGAGTCCAGAACAAGGGGTCACAGTCTAAGGATAAGGGGAATTCCTTTAGGACCGAGATGAGGAAAGCATTCTTTACACAGAGAGTGGTGGGTCTCTGGAATTCTCTGCCACAGAAGGTAGTTGAGGCCAGTTCATTGGCTATATTTAAGAGGGCGTTAGATGTGGCACTTGTGGCTAAAGGGATCAGGGGGTATGGAGAGAAGGCAGGTACGGGATACTGAGTTGGATGATCAGCCATGATCACATTGAATGGCGGTGCAGGCTCGAAGGGCCGAATGGCCTACTCCTGCACCTATTTTTCTATGTTCTATGTTTCTATGACAAGCTTGTGAAAGTGAAAGTGAAGAGCGTTTGTTGCGTGTAATCCAGCCAGCGGAAAGACAATACATGATTACAATCCAGCCATACACAGTGTACAGATACATGATAAGGGAATAACGTTTAGTGCAAGATAAAGCCAGCATAGTCCGATCAAGGATAGTCCGAGGGTCACCAATGAGGTAGATAGTAGCTCAGGACCGCTCTCTGGTTGGTGGTAGGATGGTTCAGTTGCCTGATAACAGCTGGGAAGAAACTGTCCCTGAATCTGGAGGTGTGTGCGTTTGTTTTCACACTTCTGTA
Source organism: Raja brachyura (assembly GCA_963514005.1). Next base: position 43,997 of record CAUPSL010001241.1, on the reverse strand, counting down.
CCTCTTGCCCGATGGGAGAGGGGAGAAGAGGGAGTGGCCGGGGGGTGATGGTGACTGGTCCGTGATGATGCTGTTAGCCTTGCCGAGGCAGCGTGAGGTGTAGATGGAGTCAGCGGAAGGGAGGATGGTCTGGGCTGCGTCCACAATTGGCTGCATTGACTGTTGCTGCTCCTAAACCGCGCGGTGATGCATCAGGATAACGTGCTTTCCGCGGTGCGTTGTGGTGCCAGTTGTTGTGACGTGCCGAGCTTCATCTGCCCCCCAGGTGCGCGAGTTCAATGGCCGCCACTACATCATGGAGCGGGGGATCACGGGAGACTTTGCCCTCATCAAGGCCTGGAGAGCGGATCGAGCCGGGAACGTGGTGTTCAGGTAACCCCGCAAAGTCACGCGGCCCTTCGGCCCGACTCGTCCATGCCGCCCGAGAAGCCAATACAAGCAAGTGTCACCTGCCCGCGTTTGGGCCCATATCCCTCTAAGCCTTTCCTCTCCATTCACTCTACAAGTGTCTTGTAAATGCTGTTTCCAGCACCTGCCTCAACTACCTCCTCTGGCAGCTCCTTTCATATACCATCTTCCCTCCTTGAGTGGAAAAGCTGCCCCTCCAGTTAGTCATAGATTCACACAGCGTGGAAACAGGCCCTTCGGCCCAACTTGCTCACACCCAACAGCCAACATGTCCCAGCTACACCAGTCCCACCTGCCCGCGTTTGGCCCATATCCCTCTAAGCCTTTCCTCTCCGTCCACTCTTCCAGTCTCCAGCACCTACCTCCTCTGGCAGCTCCTTCCATGTACCAACTTCCCTCCTTGAGTGGAAAAGCTGCCCCTCCAGTTAGTCATGGATTCACACAGTGTGGAAACAGGCCCAACTTGCCCACACCGGCCAACATGTCCCAGCTACACCAGCCCCCCCCCGCCCGCATTCGGCCCATATCCCTCCAAACCTGGTCCAATCCCATCCACCTGTCCAACTGTTTCTTCAACGTTGGGATAGTCCCAGCCTCAACTCCCTCCTCTGGCAGCTCGTTCCATGCACCCGCTGCCAGGGGGGGTGGTGGTGGAAGCAGATACGATGTTTAAGAGGCTTTCAGACAGGAAATGGAGGGATATGGATGACATGCGGGCAGGTGGGGTGATGAGTTTAACTTGGCCTCATATCCTCATGGATGCAGATATTGTGTTCCTGTCTACTGTCCGACATCCTATTTGTCCCAGTCCTACTTTAATCTCATCATATGTTAACCCACTCATTCCTGGGATCGTTCTCGCGAGCCCATCTCTCCAGGGCCTGCACATCCTCCCTCAGTCCGAAGAAGGGTCTCGACCCGAAACGTCACCCGTCCCTTCTCTCCAGAGATGCTGCCTGTCCCGCTGAGTTACTCCAGCATTTTACATAGAAACCTAGAAAATAGGTGCAGGAGTCGGCCTTTCGGCCCTTCGAGCCTGCACCGCCATTCAATATGATCATGGCTGATCATCCAACTCAGTATCCCGTA
>CAUPSL010001241.1:0-30000 GCA_963514005.1 Raja brachyura | reverse complement strand
TTTCTGCCACTGTGTGCTTGATACTGGGTCAATGGGCTTTTAGCCGCTGGGGGCGTGGGCTTCCTATGGGACAAGTGGAGGCAATGTCCGTCGCCATCATGTACAGTATGTACATACGCACATCGCGCAGTCCAGGAACAGGCCCTTCGGCCCACAATGTCTGTGCTGAACATGAGGCCCAGTTAAACTCATCTCCTCCGCCTGCCCGTGGTCCATATCCCTCCAATCCCTGCATATCCATGTGCCTGTCAAAGCTTTTTAAGTGGCTTAACTTAAGTTTTGAGTTAACCCTACTGTCCTATCTGCCACCAACCCAGGCAATAAGTTAGACGCCCACAAATTAAAAGAAAAAATGCCCCGCGCGTTATTTTCAGAATTTCAACAGTCCTTTGGCCCACAATGTCTGTGAGAAAAAGTGTTTCCTCGTCTCCGTTCTAAATGGCTTACTCCTTATTCTTAAACTGTGGCCCCTGGTTCTGGACTCCCCCAACATCGGGAAAATGTTTCCTGCCTCCAGCGTGTCCAAACCCTTACCAATCTTATATGTTTCAACGTCACCTATCCATGTCCTCCACAGATGCTGCCTGACCCGCTGAGTTACTCCAGCACTCTGTGAAACGTCACCTATCCATGTTCTCCACAGATGCTGCCTGACCCGCTGAGTTACTCCAGCACTCTGTGTCTTTGTTTGTGAACCAGCATCTGCAGTTCCCTGTTTCTACGCAGTGACACTTTGCTGGAGAGGTTTGGGGCAGATGTGGGGGAGAGCTTGGTTGCTCCAGCTCTCCCTCTCTCTCGGCCCGTCGTGGGGGGGGGTGTTGTGTTGGGGGTGGCCGTTTCCCCCATGTGTCCGTGACGCACCTTGCTCCTGTCCAGAGGCTGACGCTGAGGAAGTCGGGAGATGACCAGCCCAAAGCCACCTCGGAGGCCGACATCGTCAGGGAGCGCATCATCCGCAGGGCAGCCATGGAGTTCCAGGACGGCATGTACGGTATCCTTTCCTACACGGGGCACCCATCCACTCCCACTCCCCCCGCCGGCCAAAACTACAAACAACCTTTCCGCAAAGACCACTCCCTCCGCAACTCCCTGGTCAATTCTACCCTTCCCACCCTTCCCACCCCTTCCCCAAGCACTTTCCCTTCCAACCGCAAGAGATGCTACACTTGTCCCTTCACCTCCCCCTCCTCCACTCCATTCAAGGACCCAAGCAGGCGTTCCAGGTCCGGCAGAGGTTCACCTGCACCTCCTCCAACCAGGGTACACAAAAGGCTGGAGAAACTCAGCGGGTGCAGCAGCATCTATGGAGCGAAGGAGATAGGGGACGTTTTCGGGTCAAGACCCTTCTTCAGACCTCCTCCAACCTCATCTACTGCATCCGCTGCTCCAGATGCCAGCTGATCTACATCGGTGAGACCAAGCGTGGGCTTGGCGATCGTTTCGCCCAACACCTCCGCTCGGTCCGCATTAACCAACCCGACCTCCCGGTGGCTCAGCACTTCAACTCCCCCTCCCATTTCCGTATCCGACCTCTCGGTCCTGGGCCTCCTCCATGGCCAGAGTGAGCAACACCGCAAGTTGGAGGAGCAGCACCTCATATTCCGCTTGGGCAGTCTGCACCCTAGTGGCATAAACATTGACTTCTCCAATTTCCGGTAGCCCTTGCTGTCTCCTCCCCTTCTCAGCTCTCCCTGAGCCCGCTGGCTCATCCCCACCCCACCCTACATCAGTCTGAAGGAGGTTTTTGGCCCGAAACGTTGCCTATTTCCTTCGCTCCATAGATGCTGCCGCACCCGCTGAGTTTGTCCTACAACAACCTTTTATTTTTTTTAAATCAAAAATATGAATGCAAATATTAAAATAATATATACAGTACAGTAAAAATCAAAATGGGGCCCACCACCATAACATAATCGGAGAAAACCCACGCAGACCACAGGGAGAACGTGCAAACTCCGTACAGACACGTCCTCCACGACAAATGATACAACTATGTTACAATCCTTGTCAAGGATGCATTCCACCTCCCGTGGTGCCCAGCGGTCCCGGAAATCCCCAGGGTGCCCGTGGACAGCACCCGGGCGCGGATGTGACCCCGGAAAAGGGGCAGGCCTCCACCGCCTGGCTCCGCGACTCACGGATGGCCAACTTGCCCAGGCCCAGGAGCAGCAACCCAAGCAGGACATCTTCAGCCCTCCACCCGTGTAGATGGGACATGTTGGGCTGAAGGGCCTGTTTCCCCGCTGTTTGACTCTCTCTACAGTACCCTCATCTCCAGTTAGACTGTGGGTAGTACAGGGTTAAGCAGCAGTAGGTCGGCAGTGAGAGATGGAGAGTTGTGTGTTGTGGAGAGAGATATCAGGCTCGTGAGGGCACACAGGCCGTCGAAGGACAAACGAAGTGGCTTTGCTGATGGTATCTCGCTGTGCAAACCTGCAAACTGCTCACGAGGACGTCTGTTTCCCCGCGGCTCCGGGAAGGGCAGCAATGGGAAAGCTGTCACGAGCACTTGGGTTTGGAGATACGGCGCGGAAACGCGTACCTCCAGCCCCACCGCGTCCGCGCCGACCAGCGATCCCCGCACACACACTGGAGACAGTTTACAATTTTCCAGACACCCAAACCTGCACATCGTTGGGATGTGGGAGGAGACCGGAGCACCCGGAGAAAGCCCACACGGTCACAGAGAGAGCACACAAACTCCTTATGGACGGCACCCGTAGTCCGGATGGAACTCGGGTCTCAGGCTCTGTGAGCCACCCCTCCTCCCCTCCCGGCTGCCTGCTACTCCCACCCCTCCCCCCCCCCCCCCCTCCTTACCAAGCCCAGCACTTGACCCCCCCCCTTACCAAGCCCACCGTCCCCCACTAATGCCCGCCCCCTCCTCCCGCTGCCCCCCAGCTCATGCACTCCACCCCTTTCCCCCACCGCCACATTTCCCCCTCCCCTCACTCACCCCCTCTTACTAGGCCCAGCATGTGCCCCCCCCCCCCCCCATCCCCCCCCCCACCTGTGGTTAAAGTGCACACTGTCAGATTTTATTAAAGGCCATTATTATACATTGTTGGTAGAAATGGGGGGGACTATGTATAAACACAGCTGTAATTTCTACACGGTGAAACCAAAATGTATAAAAATGGCCTTTATTAAAATCTGACAATGTGTACTTTAACCACAGGTGATTTTTTTCGAATACAAATCGCAAATTGTGGAGTGCAGAGGCACATAAATAAATGATGGGTCTTTGTCCCAAACATTATGGAGGGCACTGTAGACGCACAGACTAATATACAATGAATTAATAATTAGCATTACTAGGTAACCAGAAAATTAATAGCAGTCCGTAGGGCAACTGGAGATCCTGGGTGCTTTGGTTAGTGTTCAAGAGCCTGATGGTTGTTGGGATGTAGCTGCCCCTGAACCTGGAGGTCACCGTTTTCAGGCTCCTGTACCTTCTTCCCGATGGTAGCAGTGAGATGAGAGCGTGGCCAGGGTGGGTGTGGGTCTCTGATGATGCTGGCTGCCTTTTTCAGGCAGCGCCTCCTGTAGATCCCTTCGATGGCGGGGAGGTGCTGTCTGTACGGAGTTTGCACGTTCTCTCCGTGGCCTGCGTGGGTTTTCTCCCAGATCTTCGGTTTCCTCCCACACTCCAAAGACGTGCAGGTCTGTAGGTTAATTGGCTTGGCGTGAGTGTGTGAATTGTCCCCAGTGTGTGTAGGATGGTGTTAGTGTGTGGGGATCGCTGGTCGGTGCGGACTCGGTGGGCTGAAGGGCCTGTTTGCATGCTGTATATCTAAAAGAACAAGTTGAAGGGGGGGTGGGGGTGGCTGGTGTAGGTCAGGGACACAGACGCAGGGTGGGGGGTGGGTGAGCCTGGGAGATGGGATGTGATTTGGGGGGCAGATTATGATGCAGGAGAGGGCAGTGCAGGACTGGACTGACCCATTCCCCTCTGACCCCATAAGTGATGGGAGCAGAATTAGGCCATTCAACCCATCAAGTCTACTCCACCATTCAATCATGGCTGATCTATCTCTCCCTCTCAACTCCATTCTCCTGCCTTCTCCCCATAACCCCTGACACCCGCACTGGTCAACAATCAGTTAATCTCTGCTTTAATAATACCCGGACTGACCCCCTCTTGCCCTCTGACCCCGCGTGACCTCCTCTCGCCCCCTGGCCCCGCGTGACTCCCACTCACCCCCTGACCCCGTGTGACTCCCCCTCACCCCCTGACCCCATGTGAACCCCACTCACCCCCTGACCGCGTCACCGCACTCACCCCCTGACCCAGCGTGACCCCCGCTCGCCCCCTGACCCAGCGTGACCCCCTGCTCCCCGCTCGCCCGCATGACCCTCACTCACCCCCTGACCCCGTGTCACCCCCACTCACCCCCTGACCCCGCATGACCCCCAATCACCCCCTGACCCCGTGTCACCCCCACTCACCCCTGACCCAGCGTGACCCCCTGCTCCCCACTCACCCCCTGACCCAGCGTGACCCCATGCTCGCCCCCTGACCCCACTTGACTCCCTCTTGCCCCCTGACCCAGCGCGACCCCCCCTGCTCGCCCCCTGACCCAGCGCGACCCCCTGTTCGCCCCCTGACCCAGTGCGACCCCCACTTGCCCCCTGACCCACGGTGTGAGCGGCCCGCTGTTGTCCTTGACCAGACCTGGCAGCGAATCTGGGCATCGGGATGCCAATGTTGGCCAGCAACTTCATCCGGGCCGACATCACCGTGCATCTGCAGAGCGAGAACGGAGTGCTGGGCCTGGTGAGTGACAGAGTGGGGGGGCACGTACTGGGCCTGGTGGGGGGGGGGGGGGGGGGCACCTACTGGGCCTGGTGGGGGGGGGGCACGTACTGGGCCTGGTGGAGGGGGGGCACGTACTGGGCCTGGTGGGGGGGGGGCACGTACTGGGCCTGGTGGGGGGGGGCACACGCTGGGCCTGGTGGGTGGGGGGCACATACTGGGCCTAGTAAGGGGGGAGGTGTGGGAGTAGCAGGTAGCCGGGAGGGGTGGCTCACGACCTGGCTCTGGTAACGGGTGGGCAATGGGGTGGGGAGGGAGTGAGGGGGTCAGGAGCTGGGCTTGGGGAGGGGGTAGCTGGGGAAGGGGGCAGTGGGGGCGTGCTTGCCTGCTGCTGAAACAAGGGGAGGGGGTGTGAGCCGGTGATGCGAGGGCCAGAGGCCGTGACTGGCGGCAGACTGACCTGTCGCTGCCAGTCCTGCCCGCAATGGGTGGGGGGACGGTGGGAGGGAGGGGGGAGTAAGGTGAGGAGGGGGGAAGAAAGGTCCCCTGTAACCGCTGCTCTCGTTCCAGGGCCCCTACCCTATGGAGGGAGAAGAGGACGCCGATCTCATCAATGCAGGTAAGTACAGTCATACAGGCCCTTCGACCCAACCCATCCATGCTGACCCACACTTGGCCCATATCCCTCTAAACCTCTCCTATCCATGTACCTGTCCAAGTATCTTTTAAACATTGGGAGTCCCAGCCTCAACTACCTCCTCCGGCAGCTCGTTCCATACACCCACCACCCTCTGTGTGAAAAAGGTACCACTCAGATTCCTATTAAATCTTTTCCCCTTCACCTTGAACCTAAGTCCTCTGGCCCTCGATTCCCCTGCTCTGGGCTAGAGACTCTACCCGATCTATTCCTCTCATGATTTTGTACACCTCTATAAGATCACCCCTCATCCTCCTGCACTCCATGGAATAGAGACCCAGCCTACTCAACCTCTCCCTGAAGCTCACACCCTCGAGTCCTGGCAACATCCTCGTAAATCCTATGCACCCTTTCAATCTTGACAGCATCCTTCCTCTAGCAGGGTGACCAAAACTGAACACTATAGGTTCATCAGTGATAGGAGTAGAATTAGGCCATTCGGCCCATCAAGTCAACTCCGCCATTCAAACATGGCTGATCTATCTCTCCCACCCAACCCCATTCTCCTGCCTTCTCCCCATATCCCCTGACACCCGTACCAATCAAGAATCTATCTATCTCTGCCTTAAAAAAATCATTGACTTGGCCTCCACAGCCTTCTGTGGCAATGAATTCCACAGATTCACCACCCTCTGACTAAAGAAATTCCTCCTCATCTCCTTCCTAAAGGAACGTCCTTTAATTCTGAGGCTGCGGTCTTTATTCCTGGACTCTCCCACTAGTGGGAACATCCTCTCCACATCCACTCTATCCAGGCCTTTCATTATTCTGTAAGTTTCAATGAGGTCCCCCCCCCCTCATCCTTCTAAACTCCAGCGAGTACAGGCTCAGGACTCTCCTAAACGCTCATCATATGCTAACGCGCTCATTCCTGGGATGCTCCTCCAAATGTGTCCCCTGGTCCTTGATTTTCCTTCTCCCCTGTGGAAAGTGAGTTGGAGATGGCCATTTCCTCCCCCAGAGAGCTGGCACACATATGATGGGGCGAGTGGCAGCTTACTTACTCTTGCACTAATGTCCCGCTTCAGTTCCACAGCCATTATTCCCACTGTCCTGTGCCGTTGGAGCCGCTGCCTCACAGCGACAGAGACCCCGGTTCGATCCCGACCTCGGGTGCTGTCTGTCTCTGTGTGTGTAGAGTTTGCACGTTCTCCCTGTGACTGCTACGGGTGCTCCGGTTTCCTCCCACATCCTAAAGACGTGCGGGTTTGCAGGTTAATCAGCCCTCTGTAAATTGCCCCTAGCGTGCAGGGAGTGGATGAGAAAATGGGATAACATAGAACTAGTGTGTGAACGGGTGATTGATGGCCGGCATGGACTCGGTGGGCCGAAGGGCCTGTTTGCATGCTGTATCTTTCAATCAATTACAGTGCCCTCCATAATGTTTGGGACAAAGACCCATCATTTATTTATTTGCCTCTGTACTCCACAATTTGAGATTCGTAATAGAAAAAAATCACCTGTGGTTAAAGTGCACATTGTCAGATTTTATTAAAGGCCATTTTTATACATTTTGGTTTCACCATGTAGAAATTACAGCGGTGTTTATACATAGTCCCCCCCCTATTTCAGGGCACCATAATGTTTGGGACACAGCAATGTCATGTAAATGAAAGCAGTCTTGTTTAGTATTTTGTTGCGTATCCTTTGCATGCAATGACTGCTTGAAGTCTATGATTCATGGACATCACCAGTTGCTGGGTGTCTTCTCTGGTGATGCTCTGCCAGGCCTGTATTGCAGCCATCTTTAGCTTATGCTTGTTTTGGGGGCTAGTCCCCTTCAGTTTTCTCTTCAGCATATAAAAGGCATGCTCAGTTGGGTTCAGATTGGGTGACTGACTTGGCCACTCAAGAATTGACCATTTTTGAGCTTTGAGAAACTCCATTGTTGCTTTAGCAGTATGTTTGGGATCATTGTCTTGCTGTAGAATGAACCGCCGGCCAATGAGTTTTGAGGCATTTGTCTGAACTTGAGCAGATGGGATGTGTCTAAACACTTCAGAATTCATTATGCTAGCACCATCAGCAGTTATATCATCAATGAAGATAAGTGAGCCAGTACCTTCAGCAGCCATACATGCCCAGGCCATAACACCCCCACCACCGTGTTGCACAGATGAGGTGGTATGCTTTGGATCTTGGGCAGTCCCTTCTCTCCTCCATGCTTTGCTCTTGCCATCACTCTGATATAAGTTAATCTTCGTCTCATCTGTCCACAAGACCTTTTTCCAGAACTGTGGTTGCTCTTTTAAGTACTTCTTGGCAAACTGTAACCTGGCCATCCAATTTTTGCAGCTAACCAGTGGTTTGCATCTTGCAGTGTAGCCTCTGTATTTCTGTTCATGAAGTCTTCTGCGGACAGTGGTCATTGACAAATCCACACCTGACTCCTGAAGAGTGTTTGTGATCTGTCGGGCAGGTGTTTGGAGATGTTTCTTTATTATGGAGAGAATTCTTCTGTCATCAGCTGTGGGGGTCTTCCTTGGCCTGCCGGTCCCTTTGCGATGAGTAAGCTCACCAGTGCTCTCTTTCTTCTTAATGATGTTCCAAACAGTTGATTTTGATAAACCTAAGGTTTGGCTGGTGTCTCTAACAGTTTTATTCTTGTCTCTCAGTCTCATAATGGCTTCTTTGACTTTCATTGGCACAACTTTGGGTCTCATGTTGATAAACAGCAATAAAAGTTTCCAAAGGTGATGGAAAGACTGGAGGAAAGACTAGGTGCTGAGAGCTCTCTTACCAGACTGATTCCTGGGATGACAGGATTGTCTTATGAACAAAGACTGCATAGACTCTGTTTATACTCTTTAGAATTTAGGAGATTGAGAGGGGATCTTATAGAAACTTACAAAATTCTTAAGGGGTTGGACAGGCTAGATGCAGGAAGATTGTTCCCGATGTTGGGGAGGTCCAGGACAAGGGGTCACAGCTTAAGGATAAGGGGGAAATCCTTTAGGACCGAGATGAGAAGGACTTTTTTCACACAGAGAGTGGTGGATCTCTGGAACTCTCTGCCACAGAGGGTAGTTGAGGCCAGTTCATTGGCTATATTTAAGAGGGAGTTAGATGTGGCCCTTGTGGCTACAGGGATCAGAGGGTATGGAGAGAAGGCAGGTACGGGATACTGAGTTGGATGATCAGCCATGATCAAATTGAATGGCGGTGCAGGCTCGAAGGGCCGAATGGCCTACTCCTGCACCTAATTTCTATGTTATACCTGCATTAAGGAGGCAATTAAACACACCTGAGCAATTACAAACACCTGTGAAGCCACGTGTCCCAAACATGATGGTGCCCTGAAATGGGGGGGACTATGTATAAACACAGCTGTAATTTCTACATGGTGAAACCAAAATGTATAAAAATGGTCTTTATTAAAATCTGATAAAGTGCACTTTAACCACAGGTGATTTTTTTTCTATTACAAATCTCAAATTGTGGAGTACAGAGGGAAATATATGAATGATGGGTCTTTGTCCCAAACATTATGGAGGGCATTGTCGTTGAGTTTGGAGATGCAGCGTGGAAGCAGGCCTGTCGGCCCACACCGACCGGCAATCCCAGCATATTAACGGCTCCTGCACGCACTAGGAACAGTGTACAATTCTACCAAGCCAATTTACCTACAAATTCGCCCTGCCCGTCTTTGGAGCGTGGGAGGAAACCAGAGATCTCGGAGAAAACCCACGCAGGTCACGGGGAGAAGGTACGGACAAGCACCCGTAGTCGGGGTGGAACCCGGGTCTCTGGCGTTGAAAGAGCTGTGAGGCAGCAACTCTGCCGCTGCGCCACCGTGACCGCCCAGATCGTGTGCGTGTGCGCCAGTCGTTGTCAAGATTGTCACTGTAGCTGTACCTCACTGTGTGAGTGTACGGGAACGGGATGAGGCGGTGGGATGACAGGTGAACTTTCTCTCCCGACAGGTAAAGAAACGGTGACGGTTTTGCCCGGGGCTTCCTTCTTCTCCAGCGACGAATCCTTTGCCATGATCCGAGGGTAGGTCAACTCGCGGCACGGTACCGGGGGTGGGGGGTCGAGGGAGGGGAGGGGGGGTCTTGGCTGGGGCTGGGGTGCAGTTGACAGAACCACAGGCGGGACCTACCAACTGGAGGTGGACACAGAGTGCTGGAGTAACTCAGCGGGTCGGGCAGCATCTGTGGAGAACATGGATAGGTGACGTTTCACAGAGTGCTGGAGTAACTCAGCGGGTCAGGCAGCATCTGTGGAGAACATGGATAGGTGACGTCTCACAGAGTGCTGGAGTAACTCAGCGGGTCAGGCAGCATCTGTGGGGAACATGGATAGGTGACGTTTCACAGAGTGCTGGAGTAACTCAGCGGGTCGGGCAGCATCTGTGGAGAACATGGATAGGTGACGTTTCACAGAGTGCTGGAGTAACTCAGCGGGTCAGGCAGCATCTGTGGGGAACATGGATAGGTGACGTTTCACAGAGTGCTGGAGTAACTCAGCGGGTCAGGCAGCATCTGTGGAGGACATGGATCAGTGATGTTTTGGGTCGATGTGATGGGACGATGGGTGGGCTGGAGGTGGCGGCTATTTGGTGGGGTAGTGGGTGACAGGCTCACACCCGGGGTACAGTTCCTCCACACTGTCCCGTGTGATTGAGCACAATGATACACTAGTCCCTGCGCTCACGTCTACGTGAATAAGTAAGTAAGTTTATTGGCCAAGTATTCACATACAAGGAATTTGCCTTGGTGCTCCGCCCACAAGTAACAACATGACATGCAGTGACAGTTACGAATGACTCAGAAAACTAAACATTAATAATAATAATAGAAACATAGAAACATAGAAAATAGGTGCAGGTGTAGGCCATTCGGCCCTTCGAGCCAGCACCGCCATTCAATATGATCATGGCTGATCATCCAACTCAGTATCCCGTACCTGCCTTCTCTCCATACCCTCTGATCCCTTTAGCCACAAGGGCCACATCTAACTCCCTCTTAAATATAGCCAATGAACTGGCCTCAACTACCCTCTGTGGCAGAGAGTTCCAGAGACCCACCATTCTCTGTGTGAAAAAAGTGCTTCTCATCTCGGTCCTAAAGGATTTCCCCCTTATCCTTAAGCTGTGACCCCTTGTCCTGGACCTCCCCAACATCAGGAACAATCTTCCTGCATCTAGCCTGTCCAACCCCTTAAGAATTTTGTAAGTTTCTATAAGATCCCCTCTTAATCTCCTAAATTCTAGAGAGTATAAACCGAGTCTATCCAGTCTTTGTTCATAAGACAGTCCTGACATCCCAGGAATCAGTCTGGTGAACCTTCTCTGCACTCCCTCTATGGCAATAATGTCCTTCCTCAGATTTGGAGACCAGAACTGTACGCAATACTCCAGGTGTGGTCTCACCAAGACCATGTACAACTGCAGTAGAACCTCCCTGCTCCTATACTCAAATCCTTTTGCTATGAAAGCTAACATACCATTCGCTTTCTTCACTGCCTGCTGCACCTGCATGCCTACTTTCAATGACTGGTGTACCATGACACCCAGGTCGCGCTGCATCTCCCCTTTTCCTAATCGGCCACCATTTGGATAATAGTCTACTCTCCTGTTTTTGCCACCAAAGTGGATAACCTCACATTTATCCACATTATACTGCATCTGCCATGCATTTGCCCACTCACCCAGCCTATCCAAGTCACCTTGCAGTCTCCTAGTATCCTCCTCACAGCTAACACTGCCCCCCAGTAATAATAAGACATTAATGATAAAACACCATTGATCAAGCATGTGAACCAACAAATTACCAGATCAAAGTTTGAGTGCCTAGAAATGAGACTGCACACCCCATTCTCGAATTTAGGAAGCAGATCTGAAATTGGGAACTGCACGGGAGCAGGCCCTTCAGCCCACAATGCCTGTGCTGAAGTCAAGTTAATGGTGGCGCAGCGGTAGAGTTGCTGCCTCACGCCGTCAGTTCAATCCCGACTACTGGATGCTGCCTGTACGGAGTTTGCACGTTCTCCCCGTGACCTGCGTGGGCTTTCTCCGGGATCTCCGGTTTCCTCCCACACTCCAAAGACGTGCAGGTTTGTGGGCTCATTGGCTTGGTGTAAATGTAAATTGTCCCTAGTGTGTGTAGGGTGGTGTTAGTGTGTGGGGGGATCGCTGGGCGGTGCGGACTCGATGGGCCGAAGGGCCTGTGTCTCCAAACTAAACTGAAACTAAACATGATGTCATGTTAAACTGATCTCCTCAGCCTGCATGTGATACATATCCCTCCATTCCATGCATGTCCATGTGCCCGTCTAAAAGCCTCTTAAACACCGCTATCATACCTGCCTCCATCACCACCTCCCCTGGCAGCGCATTCCAGGCACCCATCCCCCTCTGTGTAAACAAACTGCCCCGCTCATCTCATTACAGCACAGGAATGGAGGCTGAGGAAGGAACTAGTTGGATGCAGGGCAGAGGGAAGTGAGAGTGAGAGAAGGGGGGTTTACTGGAGCAGGAACCAGCGGCAGCAATATGGTCATCGGTGTGTCAGGTCCAGCTGCAGGAAGGGAGCTGGAGTCTGTAAAAGGAGACACAGGGAACTGCCGATGCTGGCGTAAGGGCCCCGACCCAAACCATCACCCGTCCACTGCCTCCGCAGATGCTGCCTGTCCCGCTGGCTTCCTCCAGCACTCTGTTGTTGTTGCCTTCCCGGATGAGTCTTTCCCGCTGCGGTTTAGTGGCTTCTGTGGTGGCCGGGGATGTGGGAAGTGAAGGCTATGCAGCAGACAGCCTGTATGTGTGTCTGGCTGTGTGTGTCTGTGTCTGTGTCTGTGTGTGTGTGGGGTCGGTGTGTGTGGGGGGGGGGGGGTGTGTATGGGTGTGTGGTGTGCGTCTGTGTGTGTGTGCGTCTGTGTGTGCGTGTGTTGTGTGTGTGGGAGTGTGTGTGCGTGGTGTGTGTCTGTGTGCGTGTGTGTGTGTGGTGTGTGTCTGTGTGTGCGTCTGTGTGGTGTGTGTATGGTGTGTGTGTGTCTGTGTGTGTGTGTGTGTGTGTGTGTGTCTGTGTGGTGTGTGTGTCTGTGTGTGTGTCTGTGTGGTGTGCGTCAGTGTCTGTGGTGTGTGTCTGTGTATGTGGTGTGTAGTGTGTGTGTGCGTGTGTGTCTGTCTGTCTGTGGGGTGTGTGTGTGTGTGGCGTGTGTGGGTGTGGTGTGCGTCTGTGTTGTGTGGGAGTGTGTGTGTGTATGGTGTTTGAGTGTGTGTGGGTGTGTGTGTTGTGGTGTGTAGTGTGTGGTGTGTGTGTGTCTCTCTGTCGGTCTGCCTGTCGGTCTGTCTGTCTGTCTCGTTGATGCCTTTGTCCCCACCAGTGCTCTGCGTTACCGAGGGAGGGCGGTGCTGGGGGGGAGAGGGGTGCGGGGAGGGGGGACATTACTTGCCCGGGTTTGTGAGTGGGGAGGGCTGTACCGCTCGGTGTCCAGCCCCCTGCTGCCCTGGCCTCGCAGAGTGACGGGGTGGGTGTGTGGGGCTCCCTGTGATGGGGTGTGTGCGGGTGTGATGGGGGGGTGTGGGTGAGTGGGTGGGTTGGTGTATGTGTGGGGTTGCTGTGACGGGGTGGGTTTGGGTGAGTGTGTGGGCGTGAGTGTGTGTGTAGGACTGTGCAAAGATCCTACAGCGGAACAAGATGGCCCACTCGACGAAAAAGACGTCGTACGGTCACGGGCAGAGTCGCGGGTAATTTTTGGCCCCATTTCCGTAACCGGCTTCCGTCTCCACACCAAAGATCCCGTCATAGCGGAGCGAAGATACTAGCGCGGAGACGGAAACATCCTCGTCAAAATCAAAGTTCTTTGGGAAAAATCTTCTCCTCATTTTCAGATTTATAATTTATTAACACAAACTGTTCCACCGCAACGTTGGTTACACTGCGGGTCGGGTCGGGTCGGGTTACGGAAATGGATGAAAAAAAGGCCCCCGTTGCGTACTACACGTCAGCCCATTGCATTTAGCAGGAGTGGTCTATCTAGCTCCACTATAGGATCTTTGGGAGTGTGGGAGTGTGTGATGGGGTGAGTAGGTGAATGTAGATCTGGGAGTGGACACAAAATGCTGGAGTAAAGGGCCTGTCCCACTTACGTGTCCTTGGCATGCAAATTACACGACCTCGTGGTCGGGTTGAGGCACACGGGCATCGTGTGGCCGCGCGGGGGCCGGTCCCACTGAGAAGCGCGGAGGGGTATGTAGTTGTGCGCGACATCGCGCGGGGCTCCGAAATTTTTGTAGCGAGCGAAATCTTGTCGCGTAACTGACGGCCAAAGTGGGACAGGCCCAAGACCCTGGCGCGACGCAACGTCTCACCTCCAACAGCAGCAGAAGCAGGCAAACGATCGCCGAGCTCGGCCTGGGGCTCACGGCCGTTGCGGATCCGGATCCGGATCCGCCCCCACTCCTACTCCCAGAGCCGGGGCCAAGAAAATTGAAGATGGACACAAAATGCAGGAGTAACTCAGCGGGACAAGGGGGGTGGGGAGTAAGAGCGGAGCTGCGGGATATCGAGGAGACCCCAGTGAGCGCCTCATCTATAATGGAAGAGGGGAACCCCTGTTTCCTAAAGAATGAGGACCTCTCCGATGCCCTAGAACACCTCATCCTGAGCGCAGATGTGGCGCAGACAGAGGAATTGGGAGTAGGGGATTGGGTCCTTACAGGAAGCAAGGTGGGTGGGTGTAGTTTTGTGTGTGGGTGTGGGGTGGGTGGGGTGTGCGTGTGGGTGAGTGTGTGTGTGCGTGTGGGTGAGTGAGTGTGTGTTGTGTGAAGTGTGTATGTGGGGGGTGTGTGTGTGCGGTGCGTGCGTGCAGTATGCGTGTGTGATGTGTGTGCGGTGGTGCGTGTGGAGCAGCAGCGTGCATGCTCCCCGTGCCGGTCACCCCCACTGACCAGTTTCACCGTTGCAGGGGCCACGTCGACATGACCATGCTCGGAGGCATGCAAGTCTCCCAGTTCGGCGATCTGGCCAATTGGATGATTCCGGTGAGTTCTTCGCGCCCTGCTCTGTCGGGGGGCTGCAACATGCAGGGACCCCGGAATGCCGCGCATGTTCTGCCTCATCAGTGGGATCTCCAGCTGTTGCAAGGCGGCACGGTGGTGCAGCGGTAGAGTTGCTGCCTCACAGCGCCAGAGACCCGGGTTCCATCCCGACTACGGGCGCCGTCTGTACGTTCTCCCGTGACCTGCGTGTGTTTTCTCCGAGATCTTCGGTTTCCTCCCACACTCCAAAGACGTGCAGCTTTGTAGGTTAATTGGCTTGGTATAAATTTAAAATTGTCCCTAGTGTGTGTGTAGGCCATCGTTAGCTGTGTGCTAATTGAAAACAAATAACGCAGCTAACTGTGGCCTGTTTCCTTCATCATGGTTATCTATCTATCTATCTATCTATCTATCTATCCATCTATCTATCCATCTATCTATCCATCTATCTATCCATCTATCTATCCATCTATCTATCCATCTATCTATCCATCTATCTATCCATCTATCCATCTATCCATCTATCCATCTATCCATCTATCCATCCATCCATCCATCCATCCATCCCTCCCTCCCTCCCTCCCTCCCTCCCTCCCTCCCTCCCTCCCTCCCTCCCTCCCTCCCTCCCTCCCTCCCTCCCCTCCATCCCCTCCATCCCCTCCATCCCATCTTCTATATCTCTCTACATCCCCATCTATATCTCTCGTTTCCCATTTCCCCCGTCTGAAGAAGAGTCTCGACCCGAAACGTCACCCATTCCTTCTCTCCAGAGATGCTGCCCATCCCGCTGAGTTACCCCAGCGTTCTGTGTGTTCGGTGCAAACCAGCGTCCGCCGTCCCTTCCCCCACATCCCGGTGAATCTCCTCTGCAACCTGTTCCAACAGAATGCCATCCTTCCTGTTAGCCGGACTCCCAGAGCTGCAGCCAGTTGTCCCAGTGTGCTCCCACCAACAGCTCGTACAGCTGTGACTCCACATTCCCAACTTGGGAAAGGGTTGGTGTGCTCCGACGCTCCCGGCAGGAGCACGCGTTGGGCGGAACTGTCCCCCCCCTCCCCGGTGAAACGCCAACACCAGGCAAACGGGGACGGAATGCGGCAACATGGTTGGGACACCAGGAATCTGCGGGCAGTCGCCCACCCCGGCGCCATGTGATGATGGCAAGCCGCTTGTTTATAAGCACCCTCCATAAAGGGTGAATATATTTTCAGTTCACGTTGCACGCTTGCCGGTTTAGTTTAGACATGCAGCGCCGAAACAGGCCCACCGGGTCGGCGCCGACCAGCGATCCCCGCACACAAACACCGTCCCACACCCACTGGGGACAACTTACACTCACACCAAGCCGTTCAACCTACAATCCCGCACGCCTTTGGAGTGTGGGTGGAGACCGAAGCATACGGAGGAAACCCACGCAGGTCACGGGGAGAGCGTGCAAACTCCGTACAGACAGCACCCGTAGTCGGGGTCGAACCCGGGTCTCTGTAACTCTACCGCTGCACCACCGTGCCGCCCTGTGTCCGTGGAGGGGAGGGATATATTCATCGATGTTTAGGCCTTGGTTTTGCGTTTGTACCACAGTTTAATTAATTGCTTATTATGGTTTCCAGTATAAGTACTGTTCTTACGTTCCTGTGCTGCTGCTGCAAGCAAGACTTTCATTCTTCCGTTTCGGGATAGATGACAATAAAATGTTCATAACCTTCCCTCCCCCCCTGCCTTCCATCCATCCCTGCCTCCTCTGCCCAACCCAACATCATTCACCTTTAAGTGGGTGGTGAGGCAGAGGTCCACTTGCACCTCCTCCAACCTCATCTACTGTATCCGCTGTTCCAGGTGTCAACTCCTGCACATCGGTGAGACCAAGCGCAGGCTCGGCGATCGTTTCGCTGAACACCTCCGCTCAGTCCGTCTTAACCTACCTGATCTCCCGGTGGCTCAGCACTTCAACTCCCCCTCCCATTCCCAATCTGACCTTCCTGTCCTGGGCCTCCTCCACTGTTAGTGTGAGGCCCAGCTCAAACTGGAGGAACAGCACCTCATATTCCACTTGGGCAGCTCACACCCCAGCGGTACGAACATTGACTTCTCTAACTTCAAGTACCCCTTGCTGTCCCACTCTCCCCACTCTAGTTTTCAGACTAGTTTCATTGTCCTGATTAAATTTTACTGTTGCCACCTTCCCCTCCGCAACCATTGATCCGTTCTACATTTCTTTACTATCGTCTGCTTTGATCTGTCATTTTCACACCTGACCCTTTCATGTCTCCGTGTCTCCCTCTCCCCCTGACTCTGAGTCTGATGAAGGGTCTCGACCCCGAAACGTCACCCGTCCCGTCTCTCCAGCGACGCGGCCTGTCCCGCTGAGTTACCCCGGCACCTTGTGTCCACCCACGCATCGGGGTTTAGCAGCATCAGCAGTTGCCTCCTCCACGTCTGGTCTAACATGACGCGGTTGTGTTACAGGGGAAGATGGTGAAAGGGATGGGCGGTGCCATGGACCTGGTGGCCAGCGCGGACACCAAAGTGGTGGTCGCCATGGAGCACACGGCCAAGGTGAGGCTCCGCATCGCATCGCATCGCGGAGGCGGGTGGGACAGCCCAGTGCCGCTACCCCCCGTGTCTCCCCCGTTGACGTGTGTGTGGCTGTTGGGTGAATCAGTTGAGTTCAGTTTATTGTCACGTGTACCGAGGGACAGTGAGGAGCTTTTGTTGCGTGCTAACCAGCCAGCGGAAAGACAATACATGATTACAATCGAGCCATTCACTGCGTACAGATACATGATAAGGGAATAACGTTTAGTGCACGGTAAAGCCAGTAGAGTCCGATCAAGGATAGTCCGAGGATCTCCAATGAGGTAGATAGTAGTTCAGGACCGCTCTCTAGTTGGTGGTAGGATGGTTCAGTTGCCTGATAACAGCTGGGAAGAAACTGTCCCTGAATCTTTTCCCTGAAACTGTCCCTAAAGGGGAAATCCTTTAGGACCGAGATGAGAAGGACTTTTTTCACACAGAGAGTGGTGGGTCTCTGGAACTCTCTGCCACAGAGGGTAGTTGAGGCCAGTTCATTGACTATATGTAAGAGGGAGTTAGATGTGGCCCTTGTGGCTAAGGGGATCATAGGGTATGGAGAGAAGGCAGGTACGGGATACTGAGTTGGATGATCAGCCATGACCATATTGAATGGCGGTGCAGGCTCGAAGGGCCGAATGGCCTACTCCTGCACCTAATTTCTATGTTTCTATCTGGAGGTGTGTGTGCGTTCGTTTTCACACTTCTGTACCTCTTGCCCGATGGGAGAGGGGAGAAGAGGGAGTGGCCGGGGGTGAGACTGGTCCTTGATGATGCTGCCGGCCTTGCCGAGGCAGCGTGAGGTGTAGATGGAGGCGATGGACGCCCAGTGTCACTGCCCCAATCGCCTTCCCTCGGTCCCGGTGACAGGCGTGGGGCCGTTGGTTCGATCGGGGTGACGGTGAAATTCCTCCCCGCGGGCATTAGTGTTTCCGTCTTTCGGACCCTAACGTTACACCAGCTTGTGATCACAGCCACAATATAGTACAGGAACAGGCCCTTCAGCCCACCATATAGGTGGCGAACATGATGCCAACTTCAACTAATCTCCTCTGCTGCAAGCGATCCATACCCCTCCATGTCCATGTGCCCGTCTAAAAGCCTCTTAAACACCACTATGGTAGCTGCCTCCACCGCCACCCCTGGCAGCGCGTTCCAGGCACCCACATGTGTAGAAAACTTGCCCCGCACATCTCCTTTAAACTTTCCCCCTCTCATCTTAAAGCTATGCCCTCTAGTTTAGAGATGCAGCGCGGAAACAGGCCCTTCGGCCCACCGTGTCCGCGCCGACCAGCGATCCCCCTCACACTAACACTATCCTACACACACTAGGGGCAATTTTTACATTTATATCAGGCCAATTAACCTGCGAACCTAGTGTGGGAGGAAACCGAAGATCGGGGAGAAAACCCACGCAGGTCACGGGGAGAGCGTGCAAACTCCGCACAGACAGCACCCGTAGTCGGGATGGAACCCGGGTCTCCGGCACTGCATTCGCTGTAAGGCAGCAACTCTACCGCTGCGCCATTGTAACCGCACAAAAGTCTCCGGCATCTCCACCCCCTGGGAAATACATCACTGACTGTCCACCTTATCTATGCCACATATAATCTCATCGCACTTGCCCAGCTGATCAAGATCTACGATACCACACCCACTTACGTTACTGCCATCGGTGAACTTGCCCATCTTGCCTCGAACTTCCTCATCCAAATCGTTAATACAAGCCACAAACGGCAGTCGGCCCAGCGCCGAGCCCTGAGACACACCCACTGTTCAAGGGCCTCCAGCCCCAAGAAGCAACCTTCCACCATCACCCTCTGCTTCCTTCCGTGGAGCCAGTTCTCGTTCCAGTTGGCTATCTCTGCGATCTAGCCTTCCAGAGCAGCCCTTATCAAGGGCTGTGGAACCTTATCAAAGGACTTGCTGAAGTCCTTGTCGACAACATCTACAGCCTTGCACTCATCTAACCTGTTTGTCCTACCTCATGGGATGCGATTGCCGACATCTAAAGCCATGCTGACTATCCCTGATCAGACTCTGTCTGTCCAAATGCAGATATCCCTCAGTGATCCTATAACATGGAGATTTATAACATGGAGAAGCGACAATAGACAATAGGTGCAGGAGAAGGCCATTCGGCCCTTCAAGCCAGCACCGCCATTCAATGTGATCATGGCTGATCATCCCCAATCATCCCCATCCCCAATGGTCACCTAATTATAGGAAGGATGTCAACAAAATAGAGAGGGTACAGAGGAGATTTACTAGAATGTTGCCTGGGTTCCAGCAACTAAGTTACAGAGAAAGGTTGAACAAGTTGGGTCTTTATTCTTTGGAGCGCAGAAGGTTAAGGGGGGACTTGATTAAGATCTTTAAAATGATGAAAGGGATAGACAGAGTTGACGTGGATAAGCTTTTCCCATTGAGGGTAGGGAAGATTCAAACAAGAGGGCATGACATGAGAATTAAGGGACAGAAGTTTAGGGGTAACATGAGGGGGAACTTCTTTACTCAGAGAGTGGTGGCTGTGTGGAATGATCTTCCTGCAGAAGTGGTGGAGGCAGGATCGATTTTAACATTTAAAAGTAAAGTGGATAGGTATATGGACGGGAAGGGAATGGAGGGGTATGATCTGAGTGCAGGTGGATGGGACTAGGGGAAAATAAATGGTTGGCACGGACTGGAAGGGCCGAGAAGGCCTGTTTCCGTGCTGTAATTGTTATATGGTTGTATAGTACCCTGTTCCTGCCTTCTCCCCATATCCCCTGACTCCGCTATCTTTAAGAGCCCTATCTAATTCGGGTGAATGCATAGTCTTTTGTCCAGAGGTAGACACAAATTGCTGGAGTAACTCAGCGGGACGGGCAGCATCTCTGGAGAGAAGGAATTGGGTGACGTTTCGGGTCGAGACCCTTCTTCAGACTGATGTCGGGGGAGGGGGTGGGACAGATAGAATGTAGTCGGAGACAGTAACACTAGTGGGAGAAGGGGGAGGAGGATGGAGAGAGAGGGAAATCAAGGGTTACTTGAAGTTAGAGAAGTCAATGTTCGCACCGCTGGGGTGTGAGCTGCCCAAGCGAAATATGAGGTGCTGCTCCTCCAGTTTGCGCTGGGCCTCACTCTGACAGTGGACGAGGCCCAGGACAGAGAGGTCAGATTGGGAATGGGAGGGGGAGTTGAAGTGCTGAGCCACCGGGAGATCAGGTTGGTTAGGACAGACTGAGCGGAGGTGTTCAGCGAAACGATCGCCGAGCCTGCGCTTGGTCTCGCCGATGTAGAGAAGTCGACACCTGGAACAGCGGATACAGTAGATGAGGTTGGAGGAGGAGCAGGTGAACCTCTGCCTCGATTTAAACCAGCATCCACAAGTCCTTTGTCCAGAGTTGGGGAATCAAGAACCAGAGGACATGGGAAACTGGAGGTGACTTTTTCACACAGAGGGTGGCGGGTGCATGGAATGGGCTGCCAGAGGAGGTAGTTGAGGCTGGGACTATCCCAACGTTGAAGAAAGAATTCAACAGGTGCGTGGATAGGACAGGTTTAGAGGGATATGGGTCAAACACATGCAGGTAGGTGCAGCGTAGGTGGGACATGTTGGCCGGTGTGGGCAAGTTGGGCTGAAGGGCCTGTTTCCATGCTGTCTGACTCTATAACAGGCTGAGAACTGAAAGGTTTAATAAGAACTGAGGGGCAACCTTTCCACACATAAGGGTGGCCTGTATAAGAAACGGGCTGCCAGAAGAGGTAGGTGAGGCAGTAACTATTTGGGGGCAACAGCGGTAGAGATGCTGCCTTACAGCACTTGCAGCGCCAGAGTCCCAGGTTCGATCCCGACTACGGGCGCTGTCTGTACGGAGTTTGCACGTTCTCCCCGTGACCTGCGTGGGGTTTTTTCCGAGATCTTTGGTTTCCTCCCACACTCCAAAGGCGTACAGGTTTGCAGGTTAATTGGCTCGGTAAACGTATATTGTCCCTAGTGTGTGTGTAGGATAGTGTTAGCATGCGGGGATCGCTACTTGGTGGGCCGAAGGGCCTGTTTTCCGCGCTGCATCTCTAAACCAAACTGAACTGTAGCATTATTTGATCAAATGAACCAGCATGGAAACAGGCCCTTCGGCCCGCCGGGTCCATGCCGACCACCTGTTCGCATGGACGTGTTGGGCCGAAGGGCCAGCTTCTGGTTGGTGTGACTCTATATCTGCTGCCTGTGACAAGTCAAGTAACATCACCGTCTGTTCCCCAGTCTGTTCACAAGATCCTGGAGAAATGTACATTACCCCTCACCGGGAAACGGTGTGTCAACCGCATCATCACAGAGAAGGTAAGAGTGCAGTTCAGTTTATTGTCACGTGTACCGAGGGACAGTGAAAAGCTCTTGTTGCGTGCTAACCAGTCAGCGGAAAGACAATCGAGCCGTTCACAGTGTGCAGATACATGATAAGGGAATAACGTTTAGTGCAAGGTAAAGCCAGCAAAGTCCGATCAAAGGTAGTCCGACGGTCACCAATGAGGTAGATAGTAGTTCAGGACTGCTCTCTGGGTGTGGTTGGATGGTTCAGTTGCCTGATAAAAGCTGGGAAGAAACTGTCCCTGAATCTGGAGGTGTGTGTGTGCGTTTTCACACTTCTGTACCTCTTGCCCGATGGGAGAGGGGAGAAGAGGGAGTGGCCACGGGGTGAGACTGGTCCTTGATGATGCTGCTGGCCTTGCCGAGGCAGCGTGCGGTGTAGATGGAGTCAATGGAAGGGAGGTTGGTGTGTGTGTGATGGTCTGGGCTGCGTCCACACTGACTTTTCTGTCCTGGGCCTCCTCCATGGCCAGACTGAGACCAAATGCAAATTGGAGGAGCAGCGACTCATATTTGGCTTGGGCAGCTTACAGCCCAGGGGTATGAACATTGACTTCTCCAGGTAACCCTTGCATCCTCCCGTCTCTCTCCATCCCTCCCCCACCCTAGTCGTTGTACTAGTTTCACTGTCATCGTGTTTAGTCTCATTGTCTGCAACTCGTTTTCACCTAGCCCACAGCTAACAATGGCCTGTCTCCTTCATCATTGTCACTTTTTTGTACATCTTTCATTCTTTTGTTCTATAGGAAAGCAGACTATTATCTAAATGGTGGCCGATTAGGAAAAGGGGAGATGCAGCGCGACCTGGGTGTCATGGTACACCAGTCATTGAAAGTAGGCATGCAGGTGCAGCAGGCAGTGAAGAAAGCGAATGGTATGTTAGCATTCATAGCAAAAGGATTTGAGTATAGGAGCAGGGAGGTTCTACTTCAGTTGTACAGGGTCTTGGTGAGGCCACACCTGGAGTATTGCGTACAGTTTTTGTCTCCAAATCTGAGGAAAGACATTCTTACCATAGAGGGACTACAGAGAAGGTTCACCAGACTGATTCCTGGGATGTCAGGACTGTCTTATGAACAAAGACTGCATAGACTCGGTTTATACTCTCTAGAATTTAGGAGATTGAGAGGGGATCTTATAGAAACTTACAAAATTCTTAAGGGGTTGGACAGGCTAGATGCAGGAAGATTGTTCCCGATGTTGGGGAGGTCCAGGACAAGGGGTCACAGCTTAAGGATAAGGGGGAAATCCTTTAGGACCGAGATGAGAAGGACTTTTTTCACACAGAGAGTGGTGGGTCTCTGGAACTCTCTGCCACAGAGGGTAGTTGAGGCCAGTTCATTGGCTTTATTTAAGAGGGAGTTAGATGTGGCCCTTGTGGCTAAGGGGATCAGAGGGTATGGAGAGAAGGCAGGTACGGGATACTGAGTTGGATGATCAGCCATGATCAAATTGAATGGCGGTGCAGGCTCGAAGGGCTGAATGGCCTCCTCCTGCACCTAATTTCTATGTTTCTATTTTTACCAAAGAACTTTGATTTTTACGAGGATGTTCCCGTCTCCGCACTAGTATCTATGACGGGATCTTTGGTGCGGAGACGGAAGCCGGCTACGGAAATGGGGCCGAAAATCACCCGCGACTCTGCCCGTGACCGTACAACGTCTTTTTCGTCGAGTGGGCCATCTTGTTCCGCTGTGGGATCTGTGATGCTGATAGTTGGATAGTCTGGTACGTTCTTTCTTTGGAGCATAGGAGGTTGAGGGGTGACCTTGTTGATAGGTACAAGGTCATGTGGGACATATATAAAGTCTTCCCCCCTCCCCCACTGTGGATGAGTCTAAAACTAGAGGGTACGGGCTTAAGGGGAGAGATTTAAGAGGGATCTCTTGGGGACAATTCTTTCACACACAAGGTAGCCCGAGTCTGGACTGAGCTGCAGGCAAAGGCGATGCAAATGGATACAATACACTACATCCTCCATCCATGCATCCCACCATCGGAGACGGGGTAGACAGTATACAGTACACTTTGCTGGACTTTGTCTTGCACTAAACATTATTCAGGCTATTCCCTTGATCCTGCGTCTGTGTCTGCATGTCTGTGTCTGCTTCTCCCAGTCGACCAGCTCTCTGTTGCCATTACAACCAGGCGGACGCCTCGAGGGGCGCTGCCGACTCGAGATGCCCCCTACTTTGCGCAGCTGCCAGCTATATTAGGCTTGTATTCACTGGAGTTTAGAAGGATGAGGGGTGATCTTATAGAAACATATAAAATTATAAAAGGACTGGACAAGCTAGATGCAGGAAAAATGTTCCCAATGTTGGGCGAGTCCAGAACCAGGGGCCACAGTCTTAGAATAAAGGGGAGGTCATTTAAGACTGAGGTGAGAAAAAACTTTTTCACCCAGAGAGTTGTGAATTTGTGGAATTCCCTGCCACAGAGGGCAGTGGAGGCCAAATCACTGGATGGATTTAAGAGAGAGTTAGATAGAGCTCTAGGGGCTAGTGGAATCAAGGGATATGGGGAGAAGGCAGGCACGGGTTATTGATTGGGGACGATCAGCCGTGATCACAATGAATGGTGGTGCTGGCTCGAAGAGCCGAATGGCCGCCTCCTGCACCTATTTTCTATGTTTCTATGGGGCGGTACGGTGGCGCAGCGGTAGAGTTGCTGCCTTGCTGACCTTACAGCGTCAGACCCGGGTTCGATCCCGACTACGGGCGCTGTCTGTACGGAGTTTGCACGTTCTCCCCTGCGTGGGTTTTCTCCGAGATCTTCGGTTTCCTCCCGCATTCCAAAGACGTACAGGTTTGTAGGTTAATTGGCTTGGTGTGAATGTAAAATTGTCCCCAGTGTGTGTAGGGTAGTGTTAGCGTGCGGGGATCGCTGGTCGGTGCGGACTGGGTGGGCCGAAGGGCCTGTTTCCGCGCTGTATCTCTGAACTAAACTAAACTAGTTTCCGACCGTCCGTTTCTCACTTGGTCAGACCACAGAGGAGGAACTGTGGACTTCCTCAGACACGGCTTCCTGCACAGGTCCCTGACAATAACACCCTGTGCACCACCATGAAGGGACTGATTATGTGTTGCACCAATGTCTTATGTTTGTTAGTAGTCATCTTTCTCCCCCCCCCCCCTGTCTTCTTAAATTCACGTGCAATTTAGGTTATTGTCTTTGGGTTAGTTGTCTTGGGTATTGTCCATATCCATGTCCCTCCATTCCCCACCAGAGAACCCTGGGCCAAACATAGACAAATGGGATTAGCCCAGTCCGGTGGCAGAGCGGTGGAGTTGCGGCCTCACAGCGTTAGAGATCCGGGTTCGATCCCGACTACGGGCGCTGTCTGTACGGAGTTTGCACGCTCTCCCCGTGACCACGTGGGTTTTCTCCGGGTGCTCCGGTTTCATCCCACACTCCAAAGTCATGCAGGTTTGTAGGTTAATTGGCTTGGTGTAAATGTAAATTGTCTCTAGTGGGTGTAGGGTAGTGTTAGTGTGCGGGGATCGCTGGTCGGCGCAGACTCGGCGGGCCGAAGGGCCTGTTTCCGCGCTGTATCTCTAGCCTAAAGTGCATTGGTCGTACAGGGCCACACAAAAACAGACCCTTCAGCCCGACATGCCGAACGAGATGCCCCATCGACACTATTCTCATTGCATGAGTTTAACCCTCTACATCACTCTAAACCTAAACTTGAGTACCTCTCCAAACCTCGCTAGAATAGTGTTTGTAGTCCCTGCCTCCACAGCCTCTTCTGGCAACTTGTTCCATACACCATGGTTGGGAGATTGCATCCTTCACGTGGTTTCGACCCCTGTTTCGACGAATGCCACCAACCCGGCGTGCACAATCAAATAAGATCAAATAGAACAAGTTGGCCTACAACTTTAGGCTGTGCAGGCCACACGCAAGAAGAAGAAGTTCCATACACCCACCCACATTGAGGCAGACACACAAAATGCTGGAGTAACTCAGCGGGACAGGCAGCATCTCTGGAGAGAAGGAATGGGTGACGTTTCGGGTCGAGGCCCTTCTTCAGACTGAGGGTCAGGGGAAAGGTAGGGGTCTCGACCCGAAATGTCGCGACCAGTCTGAAGAAGGGTCTCGACCCGAAATGTCGCCTATCGACCAGTCTGAAGAAGGGTCTCGACCCGAAATGTCGCCTATCGACCAGTCTGAAGAAGGGTCTCGGCCCGAAATGTCGCCTATCGACCAGTCTGAAGAAGGGTCTCGACCCGAAATGTCGCCTATCTCCTTCGCTCCTTAGATGCTGCTGCACCCGCTGAGTTTCTCCAGCTTTTTGTGTGACCCTAGAGATATTGAAAGATGTAGACAGAATGGTTGACGTTTCAGGTCGAGACACTCCTTCAGTATGTCTGTCTGGGTTTAGAATAGGATAGATTAGAATCCTGTCAGAGTGAGGCCCAGCGCAAATTGGAGGAACAGCACCTCACATTTCGCTTGGGCAGCTTACACCCCAGCGGTACGGACATTGACTTCTCTAACTTCAAGTAACCCTTGCTTTCCCTCTCTCTCTCCATCCCCATCCTAGTTCTCCGACCAGTTTCACTGCCCTCCTGATTATGTTTTACTAATGGTACCTTGTTGTCCTCTTCCCCAAAGCTGACAGTGGTCTAGTCTACATTTTCCTTGACCTCCGTCCCCTTTGATCTCCCGTTTTCACACCTCGCCCTTCCATGTCTCCATGTCTTCCTCTCCCCTGACTCCCAGTCTGAAGAAACATAGACAATAGCTGCAGGAGTAGGCCATTTGGCCCTTCCAACCGGCACCGCCATTCAATATAATCATGGCTG
The DNA here is from genome assembly GCA_963514005.1 of Raja brachyura. The sequence continues at coordinate 3,831 of CAUPSL010001241.1, read as the reverse complement.
ATCATCCTAAATCAGTACCCCGTTCCTGCTTTCTCCCCATATCTGTTGATCCGTTAGAAGGGTCTCGAACCGAAACATCACCCATTCCTTCTCTCCAGAGCTGCTGCCTGTCCCGATGAGTTGCATCAGCACTTGGCCCTGTCCCACGGTACGAGTTCATTCCAAGAGCTCTCCCAAGTTTAAAAAAACCCAAACTCGTGGTAAGCACGGAGAATGAACGTAGCGGGTACGTCGGAGCTCGGGGACGTCTCAGTGACTCGTAACGCTAACGGCAGGTACTCGGGAAGACTCGTTAACGGCAGGTAAGCACGGGAAGACTCGTGAAGATTTTTCAACATGTCGAAAAATGTCCACGAGAGCCCCGAGTACCGACGAGCGGCCGTTACCGTAAATCTCCGAGTTGGAATCAGGGCAAACTCGGGGAGAGAGAGCTCTTGGAATGAACTCGTACCGTGGGACAGGGCTTTTAGTAAAGTCTGCTGGATGTGTTTACCAGACTGTGTGGCAAACACAGCATTTCCCCGCACCTGCGTACATGCGACAGTGTTATTGAATCAGTGGCCAGGCCTTGTGCTGCCCCAACCGGCTGGTGCAGCGGTAGAGGTGCTGCCTCATGGCACCACAGACTTCCCACACACCCCAACTTCTAAATTCAACAGGACTTCTCTAACTTCCGATAGCCCTTGCTTTCTCTCTCCCCCCTCTTCCCTTCCCAGTTTAGTTTCGTTTATTAGTTTAATATAGAGATACAGCGCGGAAACAGGCCCTTCGGCCTAGCGGGTCCGTGCCGACCAGCGATCCCCGCACACTAACACTATCCTACACACACTACATTTACCAAACCAAACCTGCACGTCTTTGGAGTGTGGGAGGAAACCGAAGATCTCGGAGAAAACCCCACGCGGGTCACGGGGAGAGCGTACAAACTCCATACAGACAGCGCCCGTAGTCTGTACGGAACACGGGTCTCCGGCGCTGTGAGGCAGTAGCGCGACTGCTGCGCCACCGTGACCAGTCTTACTGTCCCCGCCTACATTCTATCTTTGACCCCCATCAAACTGAAGGAGGGTCTCGACCCGAAACGTCGCCCATTCCTTCTCTCCAGAGATGCCGCCTGTCCCGCTGAGTCACTCCGGCATTTTGTGTCTGCCTTCGATTTAAGCCAGAACCTGCGGTTTTTTCCCTCGCACACTCCATGCTGAAGGCCGGCGTGCCCAAAGCCACCTTCACCAGCCCGTGACCCGTGTGTAAATCTGCTTTAAATCCGCAGGCGGTCTTCGACGTGTGCAAAAACAAGGGCCTGACGCTGATCGAGGTGTTTGAGGGCGTGACAGTGGACGAGGTGCGGAAGAGCACTGGGTGTGATTTCACAGTGAGTATCTGCGGCTGAGACCAGGCAGTGTCACTGAACAATGAATGGAACTGTCTCGCACATCTCCATACCACTGTCTACTGCAATTATCACATTCAGGGCTACAACTGTGGACTTGGATCCCAAGATCCATTCATACATCACTGATGTTAAGGGCCATGCCATTAATTTAACCATATAACCATATAACAATTACAGCACGGAAACAGGCCTTCTCGGCCCTTCCAGTCCGTGCCGACCATTTATTTCCCCTAGTCCCATCTACCTGCACTCAGACCATACCCCTCCATTCCCTTCCCGTCCATATACCTATCCACTTTACTTTTAAATGTTAAAATCGATCCTGCCTCCACCACTTCTGCTGGAAGATCATTCCACACAGCCACCACTCTCTGAGTAAAGAAGTTCTCCCTCATGTTACCCCTAAACTTCTGTCCCTTAATTCTCATGTCATGCCCTCTTGTTTGAATCTTCCCTACCCTCAATGGGAAAAGCTTATCCACGTCAACTCTGTCTATCCCTTCCATCATTTTAAAGACCTCAATCAAGTCCCCCCTTAACCTTCTGCGCTCCAAAGAATAAAGACCTAACTTGTTCAACCTTTCTCTGTAACTTAGTTACTGGAACCCAGGCAACATTCTAGTAAATCACCTCTGTACTCTCTCTATTTTGTTGACATCCTTCCTATAATTAGGCGACCAAAATTGTACACCATACTCCAGAATTGGTCTTACCAATGCCTTGTACAATTTTAACATTACTTCCCTACTCCTATATTCAATGCTCTGATTTATAAAGGCCAGCACACCAAAAGCTTTCTTTACCACCCTATCTACATGCGATTCCACCTTCAGGGAACTATGCACAGTTATTCCTAGATCCCTCTGTTCCACAGCATTCCTCAATTCCCTACCATTTACCATGTACGCCCTATTTTGATTTGTCCTGCCAAGATGTAGCACCTCACACTTATCAGCATTAAACTCCATCTGCCATCTTTCAGCCCACTCTTCCAAATGGCCCAAATCTCTCTGTAGACTTTGAAAATCTACTTCATTATCCACAGCACCACCTATCTTAGTATCATCTGCATATTTACTTATCCAATTTTCCACCCCATCATCCAGATCATTGATGTACATGACAAACAACAGTGGACCCAACACAAATCCCTGAGGCACCCCACTGGTCACCGGCTTCCAACCTGACAAACAGCCATCCACCATTACTCTCTGGCATCTCCCATTCAGCCACTGTTGAATCCATCTTGCTACTCCGCCATTAACACCCAAAGATTGAACCTTCTTAACCAACCTTCCATGGGGAACCTTGTCAAAGGCCTTACTGAAATCCATATAGACAACATCCACTGCTTTACCCTCATCAATTTCCCTAGTAACCTCTTCAAATAATTCAAGAAGGTTTGTCAAACATGACCTTCCGGGCATAAATCCATGTTGACTGGAAATCCAATTTGTACATTTTGCACTTACGTTTGACCTCCAAAAACCTCACACTTGCTCAGAATAAACTCCAACTGTGATTTCACCCCCCCCGCCCCCCCCCCCCCCTCCGCTCCCAATTCAAAGCCCCCTCCAAATCTGAGGAAGGACATTATTGCATAGAGGGAGTGCAGAGAAGGTTCACCAGACTGATTCCTGGGATGTCAGGACTGTCTTATGAACAAAGACTGCATAGACTCGGTTTATACTCTCTAGAATTTAGGAGATTGAGAGGGGATCTTATAGAAACTTACAAGATTCTTAAGGGGTTGGACAGGCTAGATGCAGGAAGATTGTTCCCGATGTTGGGGAGGTCCAGGACAAGGGGTCACGGCTTAAGGATAAGGGGGAAATCCTTTAGGACCGAGATGAGAAGGAATTTTTTCACACAGAGAGTGGTGGGTCCCTGGAACTCTCTGCCACAGAGGGTAGTTGAGGCCAGTTCATTGGCTATATTTAAGAGGGAGTTAGATGTGGCCCTTGTGGCTAAGGGGATCAGAGGGTATGGAGAGAAGGCAGGTACGGGATACTGAGTTGGATGATCAGCCATGATCATATTGAATGGCGGTGCAGGCTCGAAGGGCCGAATGGCCTATTCCTGCACCTAGTTTCTATGTTCCTATGTTTCTATGCTGAGAAACATTAATACGTTGACGAACTGTACACTGCAAGGGCCAGGAAGCGAGCGGGCCAAGATCATCTCTGACCCCTCTCACCCTGGCCACAAACTCTTTGAATCACTTCCCTCTGGAAGGCGACTCCGGACTGTCAAAGCTGCCACAGCCAGACATAAAAACAGTTTTTATCCACGAGTAGTTGCTCTACTCAACAGCCAAAAATCTGTAGCCTCCCTTTGATCTGGTATTTTGTTGGTTCACATGCTTAATTGGCTTCGGTAAAGATTGTAAATTGACCCGAGTATGTTAGTGTAACGGGGATCGCTAGTCTCCAAGTTCG